>CM073125.1:33804406-33931906 GCA_037039145.1 Fundulus diaphanus | reverse complement strand
ATACACTATTACCACCATCGCTACAGAAAGCATTGATTTGTGAAGAAAATTCCCACTTCAACTAATAAGTCAGTGATGGGGTTTGACAAAAGTTGCAATCTAGGTCGTTGTGTATCAATATGTGCTTTGCACCTTTAAGCTGCAGAAGTGTGTGAGGATATCTAGGATTTTAACAAGGTATGTGAATTGCAAGCAATTCTTTCCTCTCTTGGTAAAGCAACAGACATCTACAGAGTGTGCCGCCAAATTAAGGAATGCGATGGCTGGGAATCGAACCCAGGTCAACTGCTTGGAAGGCAGCTATGCTCACCACTATACCACCATCGCTACAGAAAGCATTGATTTGTGAAGAAAATTCCCTCTTCAACTAATAAGTCAGTGATGGAGTTGGACAAAAGTTGCGATCTAGGTCTTTGTGTATCAATATGTGCATTGCACCTTTAAGCTGCAGAAGTGTGTGAGGATATCTAGGATTTTAACAAGGTATGTCAATTGCAAGCAATTCTTTCCTCTCTTAGTAAAGCAAGAGACATCTGCAGAGTCTGCTGCCAAATCAAGGACTGCGATGGCTGGGAATCGAACCCAGGTCAACTGCTTGGAAGGCAGCTATGCTCACCACTATACCACCATCGCTACAGAAAGCATCTATATTTGAAGAAAATTCCCACTTCAACTAATAAGTCAGTGAAGGAGTTGGAGAAAAGTTGCGATCTAGGTCTTTGTGTATCAATATGTGCATTGCACCTTTAAGCTGCAGAAGTGCTAAGATTTTAACAAGGTATGTCAATTGCAAGCAATTCTTTCCTCTCTTGGTAAAGCAACAGACATCTGCAGAGTCTGCCGCCAAATTAAGGACTGCGATGGCTGGGAATCGAACCTAGGTCAACTGCTTGGAAAGCAGCTATGCTATACACTATACCACCATCGCTACAGAAAGCATTGATTTGTGAAGAAAATTCCCACTTCAACTAATAAGTCAGTGATGGAGTTTGACAAAAGTTGCAATCTAGTTCTTTGTGTATCAATATGTGCTTTGCACCTTTAAGCTGCAGAAGTGCTAAGATTTTAACTAGGTATGTGAATTGCAAGCAATTCTTTCCTCTCTTGGTAAAGCAACAGACATCTGCAGAGTCTGCTGCCAAATTAAGGACTGCGATGGCTGGGAATCGTACCCAGGTCAACTGCTTGGAAGGCAGCTATGCTCACCACTATACCACCATCGCTACAGAAAGCATTGATTTGTGAAGAAAATTCCCACTTCAACTAATAAGTCAGTGATGGAGTTTGACAAAAGTTGCAATCTAGGTCTTTGTGTATCAATATGTGCTTTGCACCTTTAAGCTGCAGAAGTGCTAAGATTTTAACTAGGTATGTGAATTGCAGGCAATTCTTTCCTCTCTTGGTAAAGCAACAGACATCTGCAGAGTCTGCCGCCAAATTAAGGACTGCGATGGCTGGGAATCGAACCTAGGTCAACTGCTTGGAAGGCAGCTATGCTATACACTATACTACCATCGCTACAGAAAGTGTCTATGTTTGAAGAAAATTCTCGCATCAACTAATAAGTCAGTGATGGAGTTTGACAAAAGTTGCAATCTAGGTCTTTGTGTATCAATATGTGCTTTGCACCTTTAAGCTGCAGAAGTGCTAAGATTTTAACAAGGTATGTCAATTGCAAGCAATTCTTTCCTCTCTTGGAAAAGCAACAGACATCAGCAGAGTCTGCCGCCAGATTAAGGAGTGCGATGGCTGGAAATCGAACCCAGGTCAACTGCTTGGAAGGCAGCTATGCTCACCACTATACCACCATCGCTACAGAAAGCATTGATTTGTGAAGAAAATTCCCGCTTCAACTAATAAGTCAGTGATGGAGTTGGACAAAAGTTGCGATCTAGGTCTTTGTGTATCAATATGTGCATTGCACCTTTAAGCTGCAGAAGTGTGTGAGGATATCTAGGATTTTAACAAGGTATGTGAATTGCAAGCAATTCTTTCCTCTCTTGGTAATACAACAGACATCTACAGACTCTGACGCCAGATTTAAGGACTTCGATGGCTGGGAATCGAACCCAGGTCAACTGCTTGGAAGGCAGCTATGCTATACACTATTACCACCATCGCTACAGAAAGCATTGATTTGTGAAGAAAATTCCCACTTCAACTAATAAGTCAGTGATGGAGTTTGACAAAAGTTGCAATCTAGGACTTTGTGTATCAATATGTGCTTTGCACCTTTAAGCTGCAGAAGTGTGTGAGGATATCTAGGATTTTAACAAGGTATGTGAATTGCAAGCAATTCTTTCCTCTCTTGGTAAAGCAACAGACATCTGCAGAGTCTGCCGCCAAATTAAGGACTGCGATGGCTGGGAATCGAACCCAGGTCAACTGCTTGGAAGGCAGCTATGCTCACCACTATACCACCATCGCTACAGAAAGCATCTATGTTTGAAGAAAATTCCCACTTCAACTAATAAGTCAGTGATGGAGTTGGAGAAAAGTTGCGATCTAGGTCTTTGTGTATCAATATGTGCATTGCACCTTTAAGCTGCAGAAGTGCTAAGATTTTAACAAGGTATGTCAATTTCAAGCAATTCTTTCCTCTCTTGGTAAAGCAACAGACATCTGCAGAGTCTGCCACCAAATTAAGGACTGCGATGGCTGGGAATCGAACCTAGGTCAACTGCTTGGAAGGCAGCTATGCTATACACTATACTACCATCGCTACAGAAAGTGTCTATGTTTGAAGAAAATTCTCGCATCAACTAATAAGTCAGTGATGGAGTTGGAGAAAAGTTGCAATCTAGGTCTTTGTGTATCAATATGTGCATTGCACCTTTAAGCTGCAGAAGTGCTAAGATTTTAACAAGGTATGTGAATTGCAAGCAATTCTTTCCTCTCTTGGTAATGCAACAGACATCTGCAGAGTCTGCCGCCAGATTAAGGACTGCGATGGCTGGGAATCGAACCCAGGTCAACTGCTTGGAAGGCAGCTATGCTCACCACTATACCACCATCGCTACAGAAAGCATTGATTTGTGAAGAAAATTCCCTCTTCAACTAATAAGTCAGTGATGGAGTTGGACAAAAGTTGCGATCTAGGTCTTTGTGTATCAATATGTGCATTGCACCTTTAAGCTGCAGAAGTGTGTGAGGATATCTAGGATTTTAACAAGGTATGTGAATTGCAAGCAATTCTTTCCTCTCTTAGTAAAGCAACAGACATCTGCAGAGTCTGCTGCCAAATTAAGGACTGCGATGGCTGGGAATTGAACCCAGGTCATCTGCTTGGAAGGCAGCTATGCTCACCACTATACCACCATCGCTACAGAAAGTGTCTATGTTTGAAGAAAATTCTCGCATCAACTAATAAGTCAGTGATGGAGTTTGACAAAAGTTGTGATCTAGGTATTTGTGTATCAATATGTGCATTGCACCTTTAAGATGCAGAAGTGCTAAGATTTTAACAAGGTATGTAAATTGCAAGCAATTCTTTCCTCTCTTGGTAAAGCAACAGACATCTGCAGAGTCTGCTGCCAAATTAAGGACTGCGATGGCTGGGAATCGAACCCAGGTCAACTGCTTGGAAGGCAGCTATGCTCACCACTATACCACCATCTCTACAGAAAGTGTCTATGTTTGAAGAAAATTCCCGCATCAACTAATAAGTCAGTGATGGAGTTTGACAAAAGTTGTGATCTAGGTCTTTGTGTATCAATATGTGCATTGCACCTTTAAGCTGCAGAAGTGTGTGAGGATATCTAGGATTTTAACAAGGTATGTGAATAGCAAGCAATTCTTTCCTCTCTTGGTAAAGCAACAGACATCTGCAGAGTCTGCTGCCAAATTAAGGACTGCGATGGCTGGGAATCAAACCCAGGTCAACTGCTTAAAAGGCAGCTATGCTCACCACTATACCACCATTGCTACAGAAACTGTCTATGTTTGAAGAAAATTCCCGCTTCAACTAATAAGTCAGTGATGGCGTTTGACAAAAGTTGCGATCTAGGTCTTTGTGTATCAATATGTGCATTGCACCTTTAAGCTGCAGAAGTGTGTGAGGATATCTAGGATTTTAACAAGGTATGTGAATTGCAAGCAATTCTTTCCTCTATCGGTAAAGCAACAGACATCTGCAGAGTCTGCCGCCAAATTAAGGACTGCGATGGCTGGGTATCGAACCCAGGTCAACTGCTTGGAAGGCAGCTATGCTCACCACTATACCACCATCGCTACAGAAAGCATCGATTTGTCGAATAAGTCAGTGATGGAGTTTGACAAAAGTTGCGATCAAGGTCTTTGTGTATCACTATGTGCATTGCACCTTTAAGCTGCAGAAGTGCTAAGATTTTAACAAGGTATGTGAATTGCAAGCAATTCTTTCCTCTCTTGGTAAAGCAACAGACATCTGCAGAGTCTGCCGCCAAATTAAGGACTGTGAACGCAACAGACATCTGCAGAGTCTACCGCCAAATTAAGGACTGCGATGGCTGGGAATCGAACCCAGGTCAACTGCTTGGAAGGCAGCTATGCTCACCACTATACCACCATCGCTACAGAAACTGTCTATGTTTGAAGAAAATTCCCGCTTCAACTAATAAGTCAGTGATGGCGTTTTACAAAGGTTGCAATTTAGGTCTTTGTGTATCAATATGTGCATTGCACCTTTAAGCTGCAGAAGTGTGTGAGGATATCTAGGATTTTAACAAGGTATGTGAATTGCAAGCAATTGTTTCCTCTCTTGGAAAAGCAACAGACATCTGCAGAGTCTGCTGCCAGATTAAGGACTGCGATGGCTGGGAATCGAACCCAGGTCAACTGCTTGGAAGGCAGCTATGCTCACCACTATACCACCATCGCTACAGAAAGTGTCTATGTTTGAAGAAAATTCCCGCATCAACTAATAAGTCAGTGATGGAGTTTGACAAAGGTTGCAGTTTAGGTCTTTGTGTATCAATATGTGCTTTGCACCTTTAAGCTGCAGAAGTGCTAAGATTTTAACTAGGTATGTGAATTGCAAGCAATTCTTTCCTCTCTTGGTAATGCAACAGACATCTACAGAGTCTGCCGCCAGATTAAGGACTGCGATGGCTGGGAATCGAACCCAGGTCAACTGCTTGGAAGGCAGCTATGCTCACCACTATACCACCATCGCTACAGAAAGCATTGGTTTGTGAAGAAAATTCCCACTTCAACTAATAAGTCAGTGATGGAGTTTGACAAAAGTTGTGATCTAGGTCTTTGTGTATCAATATGTGCATTGCACCTTTAAGCTGCAGAAGTGTGTGAGGATATCTAGGATTTTAACAAGGTATGTGAATTGCAAGCAATTCTTTCCTCTCTTGGTAATGCAACAGACATCTACAGAGTCTGCCGCCAGATTAAGGACTGCGATGGCTGGGAATCGAACCCAGGTCAACTGCTTGGAAGGCAGCTATGCTCACCACTATACCACCATCGCTACAGAAAGCAGCTATGTTTGAAGAAAATTCCCACTTCAACTAATAAGTCAGTGATGGAATTGGAGAAAAGTTGCGATCTAGGTCTTTGTGTATCAATATGTGCATTGCACCTTTAAGCTGCAGAAGTGCTAAGATTTTAACAAGGTATGTCAATTGCAAGCAATTCTTTCCTCTCTTGGTAAAGCAACAGACATCTGCAGAGTGTGCCACCAAATTAAGGACTGCGATGGCTGGGAATCGAACCTAGGTCAACTGCTTGGAAGGCAGCTATGCTATACACTATACTACCATCGCTACAGAAAGCAATGATTTGTGAAGAAAATCCCCACTTCAACTAATAAGTCCGTGATGGAGTTTGACAAAAGTTGCAATCTAGGTCTTTGTGTATCAATATGTGCATTGCACCTTTAAGCTGCAGAAGTGTGTGAGGATATCAACAAGGTATGTGAATAGGGGGTTTTCACTGACGTCACTGGCCAACTTCCGGTCCGCCATATTGGGTGTCACACTTCCTTATCTCTAGTTGTCCTACACGTATTTTCATATCGAGAATGGATAAGTACGCCAGCACGCTAGAGCCACCAGATAAGGACGTATATCTGAGGAAATGTTCCGTGATCGACCATATGGACCCCTATGCCCTCCACGGTGCCTTGTTTAGCCGTAATCCAGATGATTGGCCAAATGTAGAGCACGGCGACATAGTGCATTACCTGGTGTTCAGTGAAAACCCTCTGCACACTCTTGAGGAAATGAGAGCTTACAAGGGTCTAGAGGCTCACAACCAGTTCACATCTGGTTGGGTACGAGATGTCGAAGTTATGTACATCAAGGAAATCGCCATCATACGTGGACGGGTGAGTTTTAATAAGATGGTAAAAATGTAAACAATCCGACGCAAATGCGTCGCATGCTTCTGCGGTGGCTGACGGCCAGCGGTGCGTGAAGGCGCCTGGCTGCAGGGCCGCTCGACGCCGCTCGCGGCTTTAATTATTTAAGCAGAACAATGACCAGTGCAAAATTAAGTTGTATTTACCGTATTTACGCCGGTAAAAGCCTACCGGCGTAACCCGGAAGTAGCGCGGACGTCACTGTCCATATCGGACGTCTTCGGCTACCTTGTTTGTGGTGTGAGCGCCTATACTTCAGAACAGTTCTGAAGCTACAAGTCCTTGGAGTCTCATGTGCAGTTTACGAATGGATGGGTTCAGGAGCTGCAGATCATAAAGCCAGCAAACAGTGGGAACACAGCAACTCGTTCAAAGGTAAGCTGCGCTCAGACGGGCTCTGGCACCTGCTAGGTTAGTAGCTGCTAACTGTTAGTGCTAACAACCACTCACGCATGTAATGTACTTTTAACTAACTGCTATGTGTTTCAAACGTTTAGAACACACTCTCATTTACATCGGGATACTGTGGAAAGTTATGTTCGGTCGTCTTACAGCCGCGATCCAAGCGAGCCGACGACTCTTCGTTATCTCTAACAGTTGTTCTCCGTGGTTGCGCCTCCAGGCAGGAAAGCGGTGGAAAATTAACCCGTTTCTATGTTTTTCCCATGGCGATCATGTGTTGCGCTGTTACAGCCCACAATATAGCAACGGTTTACATGTTTTAAATACTTAACAGTTAATTACCTGTGACAAAGTGAGCACCGCAGACTCTGGCGTATTCCAGCTTAACACCGTCCAAATCGGACCTGGATATCCATGTCAGCCATAGGTGACGTTGTTGTTCAGAGAGCTGTTTTGTTTTTTCACACTGATTCACTATTACGGCTGGTAGGCGATAGAATGAGCGTTGATCTCCACCTCCACGGGCCGTGCAACCAACCATTAAACACGTTTTCCCCATTGTTCACTTCCAATACTGCCTAAGGCGTAATACAATGCAGGTCAACGGTGTGAAACAACTGACACCCAATATGGCGGGCACGCAGAGTAGAGCGTGACGTCAGCTGAAAACCCCCTATTGCAAGCAATTCTTTCCTCTCTTGATAAAGCAACAGACATCTGCAGAGTCTGCCGCCAAATTAAGGACTGCGATGGCTGGGAATCGATCCAAGGTCAACTGCTTGGAAGGCAGCTATACTCACCACTATACCACCATCGCTACAGAAAGTGTCTATGTTTGAAGAAAATTCCCGCTTCAACTAATAAGTCAGTGATGGAGATTGACAAAAGTTGTGATCTAGGTCTTTGTGTATCAATATGTGCATTGCACCTTTAAGCTGCAAAAGTGAGTTAGGATATCTAGGATTTTAACAAGGTATGTGAATTGCAAGCAATTCTTTCCTCTCTTGGTAAAGCAACAGGCATCTGCAGAGTCTGCTGCCAAATTAAGGACTGTGATGGCTGGGAATCGAACCCAGGTCAACTGCTTGGAAGGCAGCTATGCTCACCACTATACCACCATCGCTACAGAAAGTGTCTATGTTTGAAGAAAATTCCCACTTCAACTAATAAGTCAGTGATGGAGTTTGACAAAAGTTGTGATCTAGGTCTTTCTGTATCAATATGTGCATTGCACCTTTAAGCTGCAGAAGTGTGTGAGGATATCTAGGATTTTAACAAGGTATGTGAATTGCAAGCAATTCTTTCCTCTATCGGTAAAGCAACAGACACCTGCAGAGTCTGCCGCCAAATTAAGGACTGCGATGGCTGGGTATCGAACCCAGGTGAACTGCTTGGAAGGCAGTTATGCTCACCACTATATCACCATCGCTACAGAAAGCATCGATTTGTCGAATAAGTCAGTGATGGAGTTTGACAAAAGTTGCGATCAAGGTCTTTGTGTATCACTATGTGCATTGCACCTTTAAGCTGCAGAAGTGCTAAGATTTTAACAAGGTATGTGAATTGCAAGCAATTCTTTCCTCTCTTGGTAAAGCAACAGACATCTGCAGAGTCTGCCGCCAATTTAAGGACTGTGAACGCAACAGACATCTGCAGAGTCTACCGCCAAATTAAGGACTGCGATGGCTGGGAATCGAACCCAGGTCAACTGCTTGGAAGGCAGCTATGCTCACCACTATACCACCATCGCTACAGAAACTGTCTATGTTTGAAGAAAATTCCCGCTTCAACTAATAAGTCAGTGATGGCGTTTGACAAAGGTTGCAATTTAGGTCTTTGTGTATCAATATGTGCATTGCACCTTTAAGCTGCAGAAGTGTGTGAGGATATCTAGGATTTTAACAAGGTATGTGAATTGCAAGCAATTCTTTCCTCTCTTGGAAAAGCAACAGACATCTGCAGAGTCTGCTGCCAGATTAAGGACTGCGATGGCTGGGAATCGAACCCAGGTCAACTGCTTGGAAGGCAGCTATGCTCACCACTATACCACCATCGCTACAGAAAGTATTGATTTGTGAAGAAAATTCCCGCTTCAACTAATAAGTCAGTGATGGAGTTTGACAAAAGTTGCGATCTAGGTCTTTGTGTATCAATATGTGCATTGCACCTTTAAGCTGCAGAAGTGTGTGAGGATATCAACAAGGTATGTGAATAGGGGGTTTTCACTGACGTCACTGGCCAACTTCCGGTCCGCCATATTGGGTGTCACACTTCCTTATCTCTAGTTGTCCTACACGTATTTTCATATCGAGAATGGATAAGTACGCCAGCACGCTAGAGCCACCAGATAAGGACGTATATCTGAGGAAATGTTCCGTGATCGACCATATGGACCCCTATGCCCTCCACGGTGCCTTGTTTAGCCGTAATCCAGATGATTGGCCAAATGTAGAGCACGGCGACATAGTGCATTACCTGGTGTTCAGTGAAAACCCTCTGCACACTCTTGAGGAAATGAGAGCTTACAAGGGTCTAGAGGCTCACAACCAGTTCACATCTGGTTGGGTACGAGATGTCGAAGTTATGTACATCAAGGAAATCGCCATCATACGTGGACGGGTGAGTTTTAATAAGATGGTAAAAATGTAAACAATCCGACGCAAATGCGTCGCATGCTTCTGCGGTGGCTGACGGCCAGCGGTGCGTGAAGGCGCCTGGCTGCAGGGCCGCTCGACGCCGCTCGCGGCTTTAATTATTTAAGCAGAACAATGACCAGTGCAAAATTAAGTTGTATTTACCGTATTTACGCCGGTAAAAGCCTACCGGCGTAACCCGGAAGTAGCGCGGACGTCACTGTCCATATCGGACGTCTTCGGCTACCTTGTTTGTGGTGTGAGCGCCTATACTTCAGAACAGTTCTGAAGCTACAAGTCCTTGGAGTCTCATGTGCAGTTTACGAATGGATGGGTTCAGGAGCTGCAGATCATAAAGCCAGCAAACAGTGGGAACACAGCAACTCGTTCAAAGGTAAGCTGCGCTCAGACGGGCTCTGGCACCTGCTAGGTTAGTAGCTGCTAACTGTTAGTGCTAACAACCACTCACGCATGTAATGTACTTTTAACTAACTGCTATGTGTTTCAAACGTTTAGAACACACTCTCATTTACATCGGGATACTGTGGAAAGTTATGTTCGGTCGTCTTACAGCCGCGATCCAAGCGAGCCGACGACTCTTCGTTATCTCTAACAGTTGTTCTCCGTGGTTGCGCCTCCAGGCAGGAAAGCGGTGGAAAATTAACCCGTTTCTATGTTTTTCCCATGGCGATCATGTGTTGCGCTGTTACAGCCCACAATACAGCAACGGTTTACATGTTTTAAATACTTAACAGTTAATTACCTGTGACAAAGTGAGCACCGCAGACTCTGGCGTATTCCAGCTTAACACCGTCCAAATCGGACCTGGATATCCATGTCAGCCATAGGTGACGTTGTTGTTCAGAGAGCTGTTTTGTTTTTTCACACTGATTCACTATTACGGCTGGTAGGCGATAGAATGAGCGTTGATCTCCACCTCCACGGGCCGTGCAACCAACCATTAAACACGTTTTCCCCATTGTTCACTTCCAATACTGCCTAAGGCGTAATACAATGCAGGTCAACGGTGTGAAACAACTGACACCCAATATGGCGGACACGCAGAGTAGAGCGTGACGTCAGCTGAAAACCCCCTATTGCAAGCAATTCTTTCCTCTCTTGATAAAGCAACAGACATCTGCAGAGTCTGCCGCCAAATTAAGGACTGCGATGGCTGGGAATCGAACCAAGGTCAACTGCTTGGAAGGCAGCTATGCTCACCACTATACCACCATCGCTACAGAAAGTGTCTATGTTTGAAGAAAATTCCCGCTTCAACTAATAAGTCAGTGATGGAGATTGACAAAAGTTGTGATCTAGGTCTTTGTGTATCAATATGTGCATTGCACCTTTAAGCTGCAGAAGTGCTAAGATTTTTAACAAGGTATGTGAATTGCAAGCAATTCTTTCCTCTATCGGTAAAGCAACAGACATCTGCAGAGTCTGCCGCCAAATTAAGGACTGCGATGGCTGGGAATCGAAGCCAGGTCAACTGCTTGGAAGGCAGCTATGCTCACCACTATACCACCATCGCTACAGAAAGTGTCTATGTTTGAAGAAAATTCTCGCATCAACTAATAAGTCAGTGATGGAGTTTGACAAAAGTTGCGATCTAGGTCTTTGTGTATCAATATGTGCATTGCACCTTTAAGCTGCAGAAGTATACCAACACAGACACAGAAAGCTACCTTCTCCGGAGAAAATTTCCACTTCAACTAATGAGTCAGCTATGGAGTTTAGAGTTTGGCAAAAATTGCCAATTTTCTTGCTGCAAGTGCACACAAAATTGTTATCCAAGGGCTCCAAAAGGGGATTTTGCATGATAGGTGCACTTTAATTTTCCAATAAAGTCATTCACTGGCATTTGTGTTAACTCCAAAATTACACAAAATTTTTATCATTTTAAAATGTTGACTTTAAGGCCATTTTATCAAGATATGTGTATTCCAGGCCATTTTTTTCTATCTTGGAAAAGTAGCAGGCAAGTGCAGCCTTTGCTACCAAATTAAGGATTGCGATGGCTAGGATTACGCTCGCTGCAATATTATTGAAGCAAAGTGCAAAAACAGCATTGGGAATACTTCTAATCTGAGGAAGCACATGGTCACTAACTATACTAACTACACATTTTTGTTAATGTACATTCTCAATAAAAAAAGTAAATTACAACTAATAAAGCCTTGAAAGGGTACATGGGTTGATTAGAGACTTACGACTGCATGTTTAAAGCAAATATTAGGCAATATGTTATTGTACAGCATGCTCTGACATTATAAAAAAAGAACAACTTTTCTATGTATAGTATCTACTTAATATAGTCTTGTAGCCCTTAAAGCTATAGTTGGTAATCCTTTTCAGAAAAACTTTTTGCTATACTGGGTATAAGGGTTCTTCCATCCTGAAAGTAGTTGATACATTATGCATTCCAAAAATTTTTTGGTAAATAAATAAAAATCTATCTCTGTGGGAGCTGCAGGCCTGTAAAAACTAACCAATCCCTGTCGTTCGGTGCGAAGGGCAGGGATTGGTCATAGTTTTGTTTCTGCCCTCACCCCCCTCTGTTCCTCAAGTTCGGGTGGTATCACCTTATCTATTGGTTGTCCCACATGCCAATCATTCTGATGCGCTCACATAACTCCAATGGGCATGCATGTTCTTCGTTAGTTTCCACTTGCTGGCTGTGCATGCGCACTTCTAGTGTTTTTGCAGACCTCTCAACTTTTATCAAAAGTTAAGAGTGAGATTATGCTAATTTGCGGGCGGGGCTTGTTTGGGGGCGGGGCTAACCAGACCCTGGAAGAGTGGTGGAGTCAACTCCATCTCATTTTTATCCCACCAGACAATGAAGTAGACTCAGTCAGTCGCCGCGCTGAACAGACGGATCTCTATTGCTCTTGTCAGTGCGCTCTGGTGAGGTGGGCGGATTTTACCCCCGTTGGTGCGCTGCGTGCGACGGATAAACAGTGGGGAAAATACATAACTAAAGGCTGTAAGGGGCTCCTATAAAGGAAACGGGGGTACTGACAGATCTGAGATGAAGCCCCTGATGTTACAAGTTCTTTAAAATGACCCTTAAAAGTGCGCACCTGAATTAAAGCGCAAGGCAGCACGCCCACCGAAGCGCCACTGATTCTATGTTGTTAAAAATACAAGAGCAACTCTCCTATTGACTTTAACTGGCACACGTTGCTACCGATGTGAGGGAATTAAACGTATGATTCACGTTTTGAATAGTGAACGGTGATAAAAGCACCTGCTCCGAGGGAAAAGGGGGGGGGGTGAGCAAGCGCGGAGGCACAGAAATACGGTGCATGTAGTTAAAAAATGCAGAATTAATAAAAATGAAACTTATAAACAGTCCAAGTGGCGTTTTAAACTGCATCTGGATAGCAGAACTGTTTTTATGATCCTGCGTGCAGCAAGCAAGCAGCTCTCCCCCCGCCCCCTCCCCTCATGTGTAAGCAGTACAGGACCGTACCAGCTCGCTTTCACCACTGTTAAGACTAAAATTATTCATAACTCTGATCACTCTTCCTGCTGCTCTGTTAACACGAACTGCAGCAGGAATTACTGATGGCCACAAGCTGTGAAAGAAGCCGAAACAGTTCAGCAGAAGGCAGAGTTTTCTCGTCCGCAGCTCAGATGGGCTTTGTGATTTTTATGCGTGAGAAATTCCATGTTTGCATGTGAAATGCCATGTGTTGCGTGTGAGCGTGTGAAGTCAGTGAAATGCGTGTGTCACACGGTCAATGCGTGAGAGTTGAGAGCTCTGGTTTTTGTATCCAGTTAGCTTAGCGGTTGGCTTCGGTATTAGCCATTCATTGTAGCTCCCCTGCTTTTATTATCATAGCTCTCAACTCTCACGCATTGACCGTGTGACACACGCATTTCACTAACTCCACACGCTCACACGCAACACATGACATTTCACACGCAAACATGGAATTTCTCACGCATAAAAATCACAAAGCCCGTCTGGGCTGCGGACGACAAAACTCCGCCTTCTGCTGAGCTGTTTCAGCTTCTTTCACAGCTTGTGGCCATCAGTAATTCCTGCTGCAGTTACTTTTAACAGAGCAGCAGGAAGAGTGATCAGAGTTATGAATAATTTTAGTCTTAACAGTGGTGAAAGTGAGCCGGTAAGGTCCTGTACCGCGTACACAGGAGGGGAGGGGGCGGGGGGAGCTGCTGCCAGATGACCGGTTCATTCAGAACCAGTCATGGCTGCACGCAGGATCATAAAACAGTTCTGCTAACCAGATGCAGTTTAAAAAGCCACTTAGTCTGTTTATAAGTTTCGTTTTTATTAATTCTGCATTTTTTAACTACATGCACCGTATTTCTGTGCCTCCGCGCATGCTCCTCTCCCCCCTCCTTTCCCTCGGAGCAGGTGCTTTTATCACCGTTCACCATTCAAAACGTGAATCACTACGTTTAATGTCCTCACATCGGTAGCAACGTGTGCCAGTTAAAGTCAATAGGAGAGTTACTAGCTGTGTTTCATGCTATTTTTTTAACAACATAGATTCAGTGGCGCTTCGGTGGGCGTGCTGCCTCGCGCTTTAATTCAGGTGCGCACTTTTAAGGGTCATTTTAAAGAACTTGTAAGATCAGGGGCTTCATCTTAGACCTGTCAGTACCCCTGTTCCCTTTATAGGAGCCCTTTACAGTATTTAGTTATGCATTTTCCCCGCTGTTTATCCCTCGCACGCAGCGCACGGGGGTAAAATCCGCCAACCTCACCGCCCAGAGCGCACTGACGAGAGCAATAGAGATTTGACTTGTCAGCGCGGCGACTGAGAAACCTGTCGCTGTGAAAGGTGATGAGAATGTTATAAACTGTAACAGTCTAGAAGTGCATTGAGCTGAAAAGAGGGAGACATCAGCAGCTGGATCATGCGTAAAGACGCACCAACCCATAGATGAATGTGTAACAGTGTAATAATTCGGTCAATAACTTAAAACTACTTAATTTTATTCAGTATTATTTGAACAATTGTGTATTTTTTTATGTCTTAATCCATTAACTGAACAATAAAGTATTAATATGTCTCTTTCTCTTTTTAACAAAAGTAATACATGTCTACTTCATTGTCTGGGGGATAAAAATGAGATGGAGTTGACTCCACCGGCTCTTCCAGGGTCCGGGTAGCCCCGCCCCCAAACAAGCCCCGCCCCCAAATTAGCATAATCTCACTCTTAACTTTTGATAAAAGTTGAGAGGTCTGTTTATTATATACTTTGATTATGGCTGAGAGTCGCAAGAAGCAAACCACATACACGTTTATGAGAAGAAGAGGAAGGCCTCAGTAAAAAGAAATAAAACCAGGGTGGATTTGGGAGATTTTTTCACGAGATCCCCCCTGAGGAGCGGACAAGCAGGTAAGATGGTCTTACGCAGCACAGTTATTGGGGAAACTTCCAGAAAAATCATCAACTCTACCTTTAAGATAACTCTTTTCATTACACTGTATGTAAAACTGTATGTGTTTTTTTTAATTATCCTAACTTCAGGGAAAATACCAATTATACTACACTGACACATGCAGAGCGGGGTCCAGTAGCGATCTCCCATGTTTTCATCCCTGATCTAGTAAAGTAAAAAGATCAACCCATGCTTCCCTAGTCCAGCAGTCTGTCTATGTTACTCTGTTTATTGTTCACGGTTAGACCCTCATGTCTGTCACCTGTTTAGCTTTCTGGTTGTAGTTATGTTTGAAATAAGTTTAGTTGTTCTGTCAGATCCTATTTTATATGTCTTCCTTTTATGCACTTCCTGTCAAAACTAGGTTATTAGATGCTTGGATCTGTTAAATCCAGTTTTTGTTAGGTTATGTCTTATTATTTTTTCTGTAGTTCCATCATATCTGTTTTTTAGTTTAATTTGATTATTCCCCATATCTGGTCCATTCTCTATATCACCTGTAGGTTTTGTTAATTCCCAACACCTGCCAGCTCATTATCCCTCCTTCCCTACAGTCTTATTCAATTCAATTCAATTTTATTTATATAGCGCCAATTCATGAAGCATGTCATCTCAAGGCACTTTACAAAGTCAAATTGAATCAGATTATTCAGATTGGGTCAGATTATACAGATTGGTCAACAATTTCTTATATAAGGGAACCAGTTCATTGCATCAAAGTCCCGACAAGCAGCATTCACTCCTGGAGAAGCGTAGAGCCACAGGGAGAGTCGTCTGCATTGTCCATGGCTTTGCAGCAATCCCTCATACTGAGCAAGCATGAAGCGATAGCGGAAAGAAAAACTCCCCATTAACGGGAAGGAAAACCTCCAGCAGAACCGGGCTCAGTATGAACGATCATCTGCCTCGACCGACTGGGGGTCAGAGAAGACAGAGCAGAGACACAATATTGCATCCGTCAGTTCACATATTAGATAGTGAACGCATGATGGGGTACCAGGGTGTGTGATACAACACCTGGTTTAGAGCAGGCTGCAGCAGCATGTATGCATTAATTCATAACGTTAATAAAGTTCAGCTGAGAAATGATATCGCACATTCTGTATTGCTTAAGACTGAGGTGGTAGAACAGAATTAAGCGGCTATGATATTAAACTTCTACTATTAGGGCAATATCCAAGAGCAAAGACAGCATGTTTAACACAATTAGGTAGTTAATTTAAAACAATATCTAAAATGAGTCCAGCAGCAATGCACATGTTTTCATTCCTGATTTAAAGACACCAACAGATCACACAACTTTTAAAGATGACATATTATTCAAAATCCACTTTTTTAGCCCTTGAATACATTTGTTGTGCAGTTGCACTCGAGGAGTGCAGATTATTAATGTAGTCTTTCTTGGTGCTGCGTAGATATCTTTATATTTTGTTTGGGTCATATTTTTCAAGCCATTCAGTTTTCTGTATACATTTTTGTGTTGTGCCTCATTATTCCACCTATTGTTCCCTCCTTTACTTCCCCTTTATCTCATTTTGTCAGATTCATTGTTAGGTCCTCTGTCTTCATCTATGACACTACTCTGTTCTCATCCCTGCTGTGTTCCTGTCATCTGTATCCTGTAAGCCTGTGAGTGTTTTAATAAATATCCTTGATCTACAACATGCGACTCCCGAGCTCTTGTTTGTATTTTGGTCCAACCACCACAACCTCAACACTAATTACCTTTGTATTTTTCCATTTTTTGCATCATCTTCTTGCCTGTGCAAATTCTCAGTTATCCGGGTCATTGCAACAGCAAACGGGCTTAAATCCGAGGCAAGCGGACTTTCATTCAGCTCTTTCTGAAAACGTTTCGACACCTATCGAGGAGTCTTCATCAGTTCTGGTGGTTCGCACTTGAGCAACCTGCAGTTGGTGCGCTGCTGTTTTTAAGGACATGGAGGCCCATCTTCTTAGGCACATTCTAAGTCAGGTGCAAATCAATGACCCACCCGCCATTGTCCTGGTTCATTAGAAGTTATTGTTTGGTATGAGGGGAGTAATTGGACACCTGAATCATGATGAGATGCTGATGTAATCTCTTTGGAATGAGTTGGACTGAGCTGTAAACACTGGGGAGTTGGAAGCACAATCCTCCCCCTTTGTTTAGTGATGGCTTTTCTCTTTTGACCAAGATGGCTTCGTTCTTTTACCCCTCTTTCAAACCATCTGTTCTCCCTGTCCATAATCTGGACATCATTGTCGTCAAAAGAGTGCCCTTAGTTCTTGAGCTGCAGGTGAACTGCTGAATCTTACCCTGAGCTGCTGGTCCTCCTGTACTGTGCCATGCGTTTATGTAGCTGTTGTTTAGTTTCTCCAATGTAGGAGTCTGAGCGGTCCTCGCTGCATTGGACCTCATACACAGTGCCGCTCAGATGTGGTTTGGGTGTTCTGTCTTTGGGATGAACCAGTTTTTGTCTGAGAGTATTATTAGGTTTGAAAATTACTGGTGTGTTGTGTTCAGAGAAAATTCTCCTGATTTTCTCAGAAACACCTGACACATATGGAATGACAATGTTTTTGCGTCTCTCTGTTCTCTCCTCTGTGCTCGACGCAGTGTTGTTTTTTTTAGCCAGCTTTGTTGTCTTATTTGACAAAGGCCCATTTTGGGTAACCACAGGCTGGCAGTGATTTCCTGACTTGTTTGTGTTCTTTTTGTTTCTCCTCTGTGGCAGAGGGAATGTTGTCGATTTAAACCCGTTTGCTCCTCCTCTTCTCCTTTGAGGAGTTTTGCTTTGGCTTTGTTGACATGATTCCAACTTAACCTCTTCCCTATAAAAAGACTCTGGAGTGATGACCGTGGCCAGCTGGTTGCTGTGTGCATAGTAAAGCCTAGGCCTTTAAGGCCTGATTGTTTCTACAAGCAAGTTCAAATTTGATCCTATGAAAAATGTGGTAATATTAGATAGTGAACGCATGATGGGGTACCAGGGTGTGTGATACAACACCTGGTTTAGAGCAGGCTGCAGCAGCATGTATGCATTAATTCATAACGTTAATAAAGTTCAGCTGAGAAATGATATCGCACATTCTGTATTGCTTAAGACTGAGGTGGTAGAACAGAATTAAGCGGCTATGATATTAAACTTCTACTATTAGGGCAATATCCAAGAGCAAAGACAGCATGTTTAACGCAATTAGGTAGTTAATTTAAAACAATATCTAAAATGAGTCCAGCAGCAATGCACATGTTTTCATTCCTGATTTAAAGCCACCAACAGATCACATAACTTTTAAAGATGACATATTATTCAAAATCCACTTTTTTAGCCCTTGAATACATTTGTTGTGCAGTTGCACTCGAGGAGTGCAGATTATTTGAATGTAGTCTTTCTTGGTGCTGCGTAGATATCTTTATATTTTGTTTGGGTCATATTTTTCAAGCCATTCAGTTTTCTGTATACATTTTTGTTTTAACAATTAATTCACAGTATTTGCTGCAGAGCTGCTAAACAAGGTCATGGACTTCCAGGTTACCAGACTCATGAAGCTGGCATTTTTATTTATCTGAGAAATTTTGTCGTCCAAACTGAAAGATGCTGAAGCTACAAGAGGATAAGTCATCGATTGTTCACTACACCATCCCCCAGCATACTCCAAAAATGGCCGAATGGGATGGACGCTGTGCGACCTGGAAGGAGGAGGGCTGTGAAGTGCCATCTCGGATTTTCCATGGCCCCTGTCTAGCTTGCACCACTACACATCCTGCCTGAGCTCAGCTCCACTGTACCGCTTTTGGTTTCCAACAGATCTGGTAATGCAGTGGCTTTAAGCCTCATCTCCGTTTTGAACCCAGCAGTGTGGTATTACCTGAAGAAATAGTGAGAAACGGTAGAATAAAAACGTAGGTCAGGCTCTGACATGTCTCTCACTGTGTGTGTGTGTGTGTGTGTGTGTGTGTGAGAGAGAGAGAGGGGGGGGGGGGGGGGGGGAGGGTGCAGCCGCTCTCATAGCTGCCATTCCTCGCTGAACCAGGGAGTGTGTGTGTGTGCAGGCCGCTTCTCTCAAGCCTCCTCTCTCTCGCAGAAGGCAGCTCTGCTCTCTGCCGCCCATGCACAACACTGATTAGATCAGCGACTGTGAAGAACAACTTTTTAAACCACATAGTTTTTAAAGAAAAAACTTCCCAGCTTTCAATGAAGTGAATCCAGTGTTTCCTGTAGTAGTGAGTCTGCAAATCGCGTTCTTGTTTTGTTTTTTCCCCTCGCCCCACTGTTGGCTGGCTAGCTGGCCAATCACTGACTAGCAGTCGGCCCTCGTAAGAGCTCTACTCTACTCGATAACAACGCACCATATCCTGAGAGGGGACGAAAACAACTGGCTGGGTAGGGATGAAAGACCCGCAGAAAAACCCTCAAAGTGTGCCCAGTGGAGTCCATGGAAAAGACCTACTAGATTTAAAGAGACAGCACCATGACAAGTTGCTCTCAGACGCACCTCAGAACAGGGGAAACGTGTAAATTAATGAGGAATTCAAGACCTAAGTATTGCAGTTCCATTTTATATAGACCACAAGTGAATGATTTCGATGTCAAAAGGAAGAACTGATAAGCATCAAATGTACCCTTTAACTCATTTAAAGGGGATAACCTCACATTTCCCCTGACAATGCTCAATGAGCTTCATGTGATGACAGGGATGTTGGGCTTCTCTATTAGTGCTTCCTTAAACATTTGAGCTTTGAGGTCTGTGGGTGAAAGTTATTCTGGTACTTTATTGAGTGCTTTGAGCTCATAGACCTACTGCAGCGTGACTTTGTAAAAGCCTATAATACCCAGCAGTGCAGGTAAATGTGTCTTTAGAAATTTTTTTTTTTTTAATTTGCTTTTTTTTTAGCAGGGAAGCTATTCTTTCATTGATTCTGTGTACTTCCATATGTGATCTATAAACATAGATATACATGTATAAATATAGTTTGACTGATAATAAATTCAAACTTTAATTCAATTATTAGCTCCTGTTGCTTTATCATAGTCTTTGATTTTTTTTTAAATAGAAAAGAACATATCATTCAATCCCTTTGCTTAGAAATAAACTAAAATGCAGGTCTTGTATAACTAATCATTCAAATGTCAACAATTATTAATTATTGAATTATATTAAATATATAAAACGTATTACTTTACTATTTATTCAGTATTATAATTTAATATGGTGATTAAAAAACAGAGACTATTGACCTGCCTTTCTTTTTATTTATTCAAACTCTAAAATGGTGACTCTTTTGAAAGTGCAAATTCAGTTATGTCCTTTAATATAGCACCGCATTTCAAAGAACAGTTATGCACAGACAGGAAAACACATTGTGATATGCCAATGTTTTACAAGAACAGTAAAGAAAATGGTGTTTGAAGGTTATAAACGAACGATAAAACAGTAACAATGGTAAAAAGTAAAAATATAATCTCTTTCTTTGAAGGCACTGCTAATGTAGCCAGTTTTACATTTAAAATATACATGGAGATGCATTTATAAAGTGTGAATATGGCAGTTTTCCTTTAACTTTTCGTACCTGAGGTAAAGGGATTTTAAATTTTAAAGTAGTCCCATTACTTTGATCAGTGCAGCTATATACATAAGCTAATTCATTTCTTATGCATCAATTAATGAAGTGATTATCAACCTTTTTTCCCTGCAAGGCCCCATCCAATCCCTAGGAATACACAAGCACACCATAGCAGACTTTTTCTAATCTGATGAAAAAGCTACATTTTTTCGGACTCTGTACTCCAGTTTAAAAATTGTCATGATTTAGGTTTTTGTTTGTTTTTTTTCCAGACTTTTTCCTAGTACCAGCCCTGTCACCTTTCAGCCACTATCCTATCAGCTCTGTCCGCTCGTCGTGCCTCAGGTGCACTGCTGCAGTTCCTGTGTGCTCTGCCAACTGGACTCTAGTTCCCTGGTCGTGTTCAGCCTTCACTGATGTGTGTTTCCAGTGTCTGCGTGCTGCTCAAAGTCTGCGTTGTTCGCCGTGAGTTCCAGTCCCTGGCTCTGCCCGTCCTGGTCATTCCTCGGCCCACATCGTTTGTTCTGGTCACTTCCTGCTTTCATCTGGTTTGTCCTGTCATTGACTGCAACCCCCGGTCAGTCTGGTTCTGCTTGCCTGTCTTACCTGCCACTGCTCATCCGTTCAGTCTGGTTTGGCCTGCCTGCTTTGTCTACCACTACTCATCTTGTCAATAAACTTTTTAAAATGTAACTCAGTTGTCTGCATGAATATTGGGTTATCCTGTATTACGCATAACATAAAATTTATTTTGGTGCGGTATCTCCAGTTAGGCCTCATTGCAGAGTGACTGTGTTGACGATGAACTAGAGTTCTAATTCAAGATGCAACAATTTACAGATTATATAAAGCAGTTGGTGAGCATTTTTTGAAATCCTACACACTTTTCTCATATCACCAGCAAAAAAACAACTAGATGTGTACAGAATCTGATGTCAATGCCTCCTTATGTTTCAAGAATAAGAACATCTCCAAAAGCCTGACTAAGTGTAGCATGGTCCCTGGGCTTTTGAGGTCTGTGGAGAAATATTGTTATAGTATAGAACGTAGTTCACAAAGTCCAGTAAAGACTGAAACAGCACCATCACCAGTGTTCAGCACATGCTTCATAGAAAGTTTAGTTTATCGGAGTTGTAAACATCACTGATAGATACATCTGAGCTAAGAGGAGAAGCTGAAGGAAAAGTCATTCCTTTCAGCTCAAATCTCAGCTGAGCATCTGAGGAGAAAACATCTGAGCTGAAGGTGGGAGCTGCTGCAGATCCCTGAGACGTTGGAGGTCCAACCTGAAAACAGCAGTTCGGTAGAAAACATATAGCAGGAAAACAGGATTAGTGTGAAATGCCAATAATATACCTTAAATTTGAAGTTCTTGAGAATTGTGTGTGTGTGTGTGTGTGTGTGTGTGTGTGTCTGTGTGTACCTCGGAAAGGGGAGGATACATCAATGTAGGATGTTGAGGATACATAGCGGTATTAGGCTGTGATGGCTGTAAAATAAAAAACAAATAGTGGGTCAGCACTGTAAAAAAGAGATAATTATGCAGGAACAGTGCAACTGTTTTTGATTTTGAATTAATTACATTTATTTGATACTGGTGTTTGAAGCTTTGGAGCTATGGTAATAATGTAGCTCCTTGGGCAATGACACCAGTTTAAAAGCTAGGTCAGTCTTGTTGTTTTCAAAGTGTTTTATAAACGAAATAATCATTTTAAGGTATGGGAGAAAAAGCCACCTTAATACTTAAGAATATATTTGAACTGAATAGCTGCACATTACGCTATTGCTATTTACGGCAAATATTTTCCAGTATTGGTCTAATTTAAATTGGCCACCTTTTTATCTGTTTTACATTAGCTCCTCTCTAGAATCCCTTCTATATCAAACTTACCGGTGGTTCAATGGAGACAGCAACAGGTCCTGTAAAGGCTGGAGGGTTTACTTGCTGAGGGGGGTAAACTGAAGGATACGGTTGATTTGAGTAGCTTGGTCCTGTTGGCTGATTTGTACTCTGCAATTTATAAAAATACATTTTCAACATACAGTGAAGCTAATTTTGTCAACAAAGCATTTTAGGTATATTTACTTTTCCTGTTCTTCACAGTAAGTGGAGTTTAGGTTTGTTTTTATGCGTTTTTGATATAAAAAATATACCTTTAAATAAAAATAATTTGAGCAAAAAAAAACACTTACATGATAATACACCACGGGTGCTGTAGCAGTTGGAGCCGACTTGTCCTTTTAAGAAAATGTTGAAAGGAATTATGTTTATTGAGTGAAACACTCTGTCTTAGCCTCAATCTCAATAAATACGTACATGATATGTAACAGCAGTTCCTTCTGTAGCTGCATCAGCTGATTTGTCTTTTTTACAGCATCTCTTTTTACAAAAGCAACAACAGCAGCAGCATATCCCCAAAAGGAGAGCCACGACAAAAACAACAATATATGTGATGACATTGTTTGCATGATGAGATTCTGTAAGAACAGAGATATGACAAGAGGCTTTAGTCTGAATCAGTGATACTTTTTAATAAGAAAAACTATGTACTGTGACTCACCATGGAAGACCTTCACCTGGACAGACAAGGCCAGGTTGCCTTGTTGGTCTCTGAACTCAAAGGTACCAGAATCCGTAGTGTCTACAGGGTATATTTCAATGCCATTACTTCGAATAGTCATTCTCTCAGAGAACGTGTCGTCACCCTGAACCAACTGGCCATCTTTCATCACCGTCACCCTTTCATGTTCTGTTTCTTGTTTAAACGTCACAGTCCACGGTCCACCAGTCGAAGGATTTTTAATCAAGAGATGCTCATTCACTTTTGGATCATAGAAATCGGTGTTCTCTGTGTTTCACAAATTAGAGATCAGAGTAGTATGTGATTTGTGCAGATGAGATTAAAAATCTCTAACAGCAATGATCTTTAAAAGATCCTAGTTTTACCTTTTACTGTGAGTAGTATCCTTGAGTCCAGACTCTTGTCTCCTCGCCTGAAGTTGTAGAAGCCGTTGTCTGCCTGAGTAACGCCAGGGATTCTCCAAACATTGCGTTGAATGTTTCCTCTTCTTTTATCATTATTCGTAGTGTTTGTTCTGTTCCACAGGATTAATGGTACGTCTTCGTGGTCAGGTTGATTGTACTCCAGGTACTGGACCTTGTCAGAAATGACGTACTCCAAATTGTGCATGTAATCCCTAAAGATCTTTTCAGCACAATCTGAAAATACAAATTAATACAATAAATGTAGGGTAAGCCTAAAATAGAAAATAAATAAAATAAAACAATTCTGAAAAGCTTGCTGCTTTTACTACTAGTACTAGTATAAGAAATTATAATCTATTGCAGGGGTTTTCAATAGGTGAGGCGCCTCCCCTGGGGGCCGCCAAAGAGTCACAGGGGAGGCGCGAAGACTGTGCTGGAGAAGAAGATATTTGTGCCTTTTGTTTGAACGCACAGAAACCAATCCAAGCGCGCAGTGAGACAACACGCGCCCGCTCAAAACCAGTCTGGCGCGCACTCAACTCTGAAAAACTCTTCTCAACCCACGCTCTGTCCTCGCGCTCAGTTCCATCTCTGCACGCGCACGCGACTTTGCTCGCGCGCTGGACCTGCTCACCTCGGCGCTGGACCTGCTCATTGAACGCTTAACACCAGCTGTCTCTTTTCTTTCCAGCTTCTGGGAGGTGATGCAAAAGTTTATTCTGATCATAATCATTATCATTGTCATCATTATTTAAAGAGCACTTTAACAAAAGGTAAAACAAAGTGCCAAACATCAGATAAGAAATAATATCTAATAAAATGCTTGGTTGTTAAAATAGCAATAGGTTTAAATTGTGTATAATTAGCCTAAATATGTAAATTGGAATATGTAATATGTTGACGTCTGTTAAATTCAGGTTATCTTTTTTATTATTGTTATTTCAGTTGACGTCTCCTGTTGACGTGAGTTCAGTTTATCATTGGCGTCTGTTTAGTTCAGTTTGTCTGCTGTTGAAAACAATAGTTTATGAATTTGCTCTAATGACAGTTCAATTTTAAAAGTAGGCCCTCTGTCCGGGATGTTTAGGTAAAAGTAGCCTGTAAGATGGAAATATTTGGATGGATATTTTATTAATAGGCCTTTTTTTAATGAATGTACTTTGTTAAAAGAAATACAATAAAAACATGTATTGGGCTATCAGTTGTTTTTGAAACACCGCAGGGACTTGTGTGGGGTAGGTTTGTGGTTGGGGGGGGCGTGGTTATCTTTACCTATTCCTAGGGGAGGCTCACCTTCAACGAATTTGAAAACCCCTGATCTATTGTATTTTTTTTTTTTTTGCTATTTCTCTTGTGTTTGGAAGACTCAACCGATGTGAAAGTAAATTACACACTCAAGAGTTTAAGAAACAGGAGAGTAAAAAGAAAACGTTAAAACATTTGGTGACAGATGATTTTGTCAACATTGGGTACTGTAAGACATTCCATCAAAACTTAAAGCTTTAAGCAAAGAATGACACAACAATGAGTGATAAAATTAATCAAGACTTATTGATCCTCAAAAAGTACAAATTCAATGGAATCCTGTAAAGATTACATCTTTTACTAAATGGATTCTGTTATATCTCCAAGTCCTCTTAAAGCCAGACAGTAACACGCATCATGACTGATTCAGCTATAAACAGGCGGCTTTTTTTTTTTTTTTTTTTTCCCAGTGTCCTGTCTAGCAATGTGGCAATAAGAATTGATATCTTAATGCCAGATAGAGCTCGACAGATTTTACTTTCACAAGTGGAGCAAACAGCTTTCGCCATAATGCTCCGCTTGATTTGTGCGTGTAAATAGCTTTATTGTGATTCCTGCAGGGAGAATTTCAGATTATGTGGACACTACAATGGGAAAGTAGGAGAGTAAAAGAAAAACAAGAAGAGAAGAAGAAAAAAAAAAGAAAGAAGAGGTGAAAGAAAGAAGAGATAAAAGGAAGAGAATGATAAAACGTCCTCTGTCTGCTCCATCACCTGGAAAGAGATACAGAAAGAACAGCACAACCAACAGACATAAAGCAACAGATACAATCGTGTAACACCTTGATACCATTGCTAAATCATATGTATTATTATTTAAGCTGACATGTACTCTACTGATTTCTACTGTTCTCCAGTCTACTGTTCTCCAGATTTGCATTGCATTACATTGAAATGACTGTTGTCATTTCAGCTTTTAACTTTTTGTTCTCTCTCTTTTTTCTTCATAGTAGGTACACCTGGTCTGACGTTCTGTTGACTGTGAAATCATCCAGGGAGGACAGATCACCGACTATTACCATCTAATGTAGAACAGATTACTAGATCAATGTGTGCTTCTGTGCTTTTGTCTCTCTTGTTGTGTCTCTGCTCTGTCTTCTGTAACCCCAGTCGGTCGAGGCAGATGACCGTTCATACTGAGCCCGGTTCTGCCGGAGGTTTTTTTTCCCGTTAATGGGTGGTTTTTCTTCCCGCTGTCGCTTCATGCTTGCTCAGTATGAGGGATTGCTGCAAAGCCATGTACAATGCAGACGACTCTCCCTGTGGCTCTACGGTTCCCCAGGAGTGAATGCTGCTTGTCGGGACTTTGATGCAATCAACTGGTTTCCTTATATAGGACATTTTGACCAATCTGTATAATCTGACCCAATCTGTATAATATGATTGAACTTGATTTTGTAAAGTGCCTTGAGATGACATGTTTCATGATTTGGCGCTATATAAATAAAATTGAATTGAATTGAATTGAATGTGTAATGTGATACCTAAAAAAGAAAGTAAAAGAAAGTAAATAAATGAATTATAGCCATAAACAGGCGGCTTTAAACAAGCATGTTCACATCTGATAATTATGCTAGATAATCCGATCTCACAACTTTCCACTGGCTACTTTTTGTCCTGTTACTGAGAAGGGATGGATCAGAACGGGTGTGGACAGTTATAAGCAGTTCTAAAATAAATGAAAACTCACCCAGCCCTCTGGTAATCTACTGATTGTTATAATTCAATCAGTGTAATTATTCATCTTGACTATTGATAAGCATATCATACTGTCATGGTTTGTCTTTGGATGAACCCGGAAAGAGCACACACACAGAGAGCTAAAATTGAGAGTTTATTGAAAGGTAGATGGATAATGGCAGGTGAAACCAGAGAGGCAGGACTGGACTGGAGCAGAGGTGTAGATGTGTGCAGGAGCTGGCAAGCTGGACCAGAGTCACAGCAGAGTGAGTACTTGCAGGTCAGAGTAACAGCAGAATGCTATTGTTATGTGATTGTTATGGGGAAGGAGCTCAGAACTCCCCCCCCCCGTTTACAACTGCGGATGCTTTCTGAACTGTTGGCCGGCTGATAACATCAAGGACAATGGCCTCTGGAGAGTGTTCACGGAAATATAACCACTTTCACCCAAACAGTCACACATAACTGATGCTCATATAAACTGATGAACTTACACGCGACCAGTCTCTAATGTTTACCTTCTGCTATTTGTGTCTCGTCTTATTTGTGCTTTTTTGTGCAAGAGGTTTTTGATATCTCAAACTGTATCCTGTTATAGGATAAAGTATGAGGTATGTTTTTTTCCTCCCACCTTCCTTTGTTGAAAATCTATCTTTTCCACAGATTCAAAGGCAGCGCCCTGTGGGTACCATGTAATGCGGTTCCTTGGCAGCAAGGCCCCAGTAAATCGTCTCCCCTAACATGTATGTGATGTTTGTTATGTTATGGCGATTGTACTGAAACAGCAATTTTCCTCTGGGATTATTAAAGTATGTCTGATTCTGATTCTGAGAACCAGCAGCTCAGCATGGTGAATACTTGCAGGCCAGAGTCACAGCAGGATCAGTAGCACAACAGGGTGAATACTTGTAGCCCAGAGTCACAGCAGGATCAGTAGCACGGCAGGATGAATACTTGCAGGCCAGAACCACAGCGGGATTAGCAGCACGGCTGGGTGAATACTTGCAGGCCAGAACCACAGCGGGATTAGCAGCACGGCTGGGTGAATACTTGCAGGCCAGAACTACAGCAGGATAGCAGCTCCACCAGGTAGACAGGCGAGGAATGAGTGGAGTCTTATGACGGACCGGCAGGGAAGTGAAGACAGAGGGAGATTTAAGTAGGGAGGCTGGCAGGTGAAGTGAGTCTGACTAATTAATGACCAACAGGTGTGACTGAATGCGGAGGGAGTGAAGGGTAAGCTGAGTGAGAGAGGGAGGAGGAACTGAAAACTAAGTAAATAAAACCAGATCACAACTAAACCCTGACAAGGAGGAAGAACTGAAAATTAATAGTAAACCAAAGCCAGATCAAAACTAAACCCTGACAAATAATAGTTGCATTTCAACTTTAAGATGTCCTTGCATGATTTTTTTTTCTATTAGGGCCAAAAGGAGGTTTTGGACTATTGTTATTCAGTACAAATATTAATCCATCCATCCATTTCTATACCCGCTTTTCCATGCACGGTTGCAGGGTCAATAAAACTAGCTGCCACTAATCCGAGCAACAAACAAGATGGACAGAAAGAAAAACTAAATATAAACAATGCATTGGACAAACGTTTAATCTCATCTTGGCTCAGCAAAGTATTGTACCACATTTCTGGTTGGGCCAATCAAAACGTGATGGTCAACATATTGAAAGATTAAGCAAGAAAAAACAAACCAGCAGTCTATATGACTTACAACAATGTAGCTTCACACACAGATAAGATGTGAGTTCCTAACTGGCCTGCCATCAATTCCGATTTATTTTCTTTTGCAAGTAAATCATCAACAAAATCAGACAATGAAGATGACATGATGATCTGTTCTGTCTCTCTTTGAGGTCGGTCGTGTTTCTCTGCTCTCTGGTCCTTATCCGCCCTGCCCCCTCTTCGCTTCTGCTTCGTTTTGTGTCTTTGTGCAATTTCTTCATAGCAAGCGAAAGCTCGGAAGCCGAAGCTAAGGAAATTATGGATCTCGTCAGCTGGTCTCTCAATGCCATTGATCAAATTTTTGCAACTGGAAAGCAAAAGAACGGGGAGCGTGCCTGTCCCGATGGAACTTTTTTTGCGGGATACACCTTGGATCCGTGGGATAAATGGTCGACGTGTGCCTCTCAATTCTTTCCGTCGAAGACGTAGAAGACGTATACATGATGATTCTTGGATTTCTTCTTATTGGATTCGGAGGATTTCGGATGTATCAGCAACTTCAGAGACTGCTGGCGGTGAATTTGGCCTTAATGAGGCTGCTAGGGTGGTAAATGAAAAGAACAATAAGCTTAATAAGCTGGCTGCGGTGGTTGGACTCAGAGGTGAGATGGGATAACATCTGGAAGTGAAGACGTGAAACTAGCCCACTAATTTAGAAGAGTGGATCCTGGAGCCAGTGATGAAAAGACTTTAAAGCTGAAGGAAAAGTGGTTTCAGCTTGTTCTCATAACAAAATGTGTATTCTAATCAGACTTTCCCACTATCTAAATTCTCCCCAGGCTTGTTATGGCGAAATTGGACAGAACTACTCCCCCCTGCTCCCTCCTCTCCTGCAAACATCCGTGGATGCATCAAGCTGGGCCGTGAAGCGATAAAGACTTTCCAACGTATCAAGGACACTTGTCTGCCGGACGGCGTTTATGGACACACAATACTACACACAACACACACACACTACTGATGCTCATTTATCTCATGAACTTACACGCAACTAATCTCCAATGTTATCCTTCTGCTATATGTGTCTCGTTATATTTGTGCTTCTCGTGCAACAAGATTTTATTTGTCGGATGTTTCACACTGTATCGTGAGAGCATAGGGTGTGACGCATCAGTCTTTTTTTATCTTCCCTCTCCTCCACCCATTGTGAAAATCTATCTTTCCACAGATTCAAGGGCAGTGCCCTGTGGGCACCGCGTAAGGCGGGGTCCGGAGCAGTTTGGAGGGATGCACCTAACGGCTGCACCGAATGGCAGCGGCCGTCTGGCTGCGTTCCTTGGCAACGCAGCGGCCGTCTGGCTGCGTTCCTTGGCAACGCAAGGCCTCAGTCAATCGTTCCCCCCCAAAATGTTTGTTTATGTATGTGATGGACGGTTGTACTGGAACTGAAATTTCGATTACAAATGCAAATTGTAGTTGACAAATAAAGATTGATTGATTGATTGACAGACTTAAGAAAGGTAGATCAGGTGTTTAGCAAAGCTATTTGTAATTAAAAGTGACATTCAACAACAGGGTGTGACAAAAGAAATGTTGACATTTGATTTATTTTACTGAGTTTGACAGTTGAAGCCAATACTTTTGAGCCAGACAGAAATCCTGTTTTTAACCAGGTTTGCTTCAGTTTTATGGCGACAATTGTCATAATTTATTCTTTGTTGATTTCTAAATTAAATGTACTTGATAACAAAATTAACGACCACTGCCACATAAATGACCTAAGAGGTTAAATTACTTTAAAGAAACCGTTGGGATGCCAAGAAAGTCTATTAAGCCCAACCTGCTAATCAGGATCCAACTAAGGATCGAGTTACCACAAGCTCTGACCTTGCTAAAGAGTGATAGATGGCAGGCGTTTTTGACGTAGGCTTGATGTTAAAAAGACACAAAAATCTTACAGAATGAGGTAAAACTATTTTCTCTAATGAAAACCCCTTCAGACTGTTTGGGACATCTGGAAAAAGGACCGTCCAGAGAAGAAAAGGTGAACTGTACCATGAGTCCTGTGTCCTCTTAACAGTGAAGCACCCCTAAACTATTCATATCTGAAGTTTCATCTCACAGGGTTCCCAAAAACCAAGCCATGAATAAAGAATAGTATCAAAAAAATTAGTATCAGCTTTGCCCAATCATCCAGAAGCAATGTGTTGATGAACAATCCTAATTCAACCACAACAGAGCACAACGTTACAAGTCAGAAATTATATAAAATCTGAAAATTGGCTTTTGTCATACCATCATTCAAAGGTGGTGACCCAAACATTTTAAATACCTATAGGCCAATTTCAATACTTTGCATCTTATAAAAAAATTGGAATCTTTAATAAATGAACAGTTGAAATAATGTTTGTATTCCAAGACCATTTTATGCGAATTCCAGTCATGTGTTAGGAAAGGTCATAGTACCATAACAGCAACACTGAAGGTGATACGATATCTTGACAGATCTTGACCATAAGCAACATTGTTCAGCGCTTTTCATTGATTTGTCAAAACCCTTTGACTCTGTAAACCACATTTTACTCAAAAGAGATCAATACTGGATTATCTAAAAAGGCAATTAGATGGATGTGTAATTATCTCACTGACAGGTCCCATTGTGTTAAATCAGATAATATTTGTTCTAATATTCTCTCATTAACTAAAGGAGTGCCCCAAGGCTCTGTTTTGGGGCCACTCTTATTTACCATCTTTGTGAATAATGTTGGCCAGGATCTTGTGGACATCAATTAACATTTTTATGCAACTGATATGTTTAGCTACAGCTTTGCAAAAAAACGTTTATTTTATTTGTAATATGGTGCCAGGGTCTCTATATTACAAAATGCTTTTAACATAGTTCAGAACATGTTTCTAACACTGCATCTTACTTTAAATGCAAATAAGGGGAAGTTGATGTTATTCTCTAGAACATAGTGCAATCTGCAGATAAGTCTTCCAATTGTCACTTTTCAAGGGGCAGAAATCGAAAGAGTTAAATCTTTTAAATACCTAGGAATTTTAATTCATGACAATCTTAGTTTTAAAGGACGTGTTTAAGATTTCGTTAGGAAACTGAGACTGAAATTGGCTTTTACTTCAGAAATAGGATATGTTTTTCTTTCAATGCAAAAAGGAAACTTGTAGCTGCAACATTTACACCCATTCTGGATTATGGTGACCTCATTTATATGAATGCCCCAACTCAAGTATTGAAACTACTGAACTCTGTTTATCATGCCTCATTGAGGTTTATCACAAACTGTAAGCTTCGCCCACACCAATGTGAACTTTACACACATGTGGGCTGGCCAACACTAGAGATTAGACTCACTCATTGGTATATGTTCATTTATAAGGGTATCTGTGTGAATATATTCAACCAAAAGTGGCTGGACTGTATTCTTTATGCTCACAAGACTCCCTGCTGCTGTCTGTAGTGTCCACACAGAAGCTGATGAGGTGGCATTTCAGTTTTCTGCCCCCACAACATGGAACAATTTACAAGAAGACAGGAAATTAAAGGAACTGGTTCCAATAGCTGTGATAGACTGGCGACCTGTCCAGGGTGTACCCCACCTCTCGCCGATTGACAGCTGGAGATAGGCACCAGCACCCCTTGCGACCCCACAAGGGATAAACGTGTTAGAAGATGGATGGATTGAATGTTCCAATAGGCCAATTTAAACTCTTGTTCAAAGGTTTGAAAATGAAATCCATGGTTTGTAAATGTTTTTAAATCGTCTTATAAAATTGTTATGCAATTATCTGTAATGTACTGAATTGTTGTGATCTGTGTTGTTGTCTTGGCCATGACTTCCTTAAAAAAGAGATTAGTAATCTCAATGGGATTAAAACAAAGGTTAAATGAAAAATAAAAAGATGTAAATATTTAAGTCGCTGAGTGATCAAAGTATTGAAACCCTAAGGTCCAAGCCAGGAATCTTCACAAATTTGAATCCCCACAGGAGCATCTTGGAGAGGACTGATGATCTTAATACACTGAAATCATTTTCTGTGCTTAAGCAATTTCCCAACTTTTCTTTTATAGGTTTTATATAAAAGAACACAGCAGAACAATAAAATCACATCTTCAGTCATTATTTAAAAATGCAAAGATTAGTGTGAGGTTCTCACCAAGTATTTGTAATCGGAGCACTTCAACTGAACGTTGACCGCCAAGTGATATCTCAAAAACTCCTTCATCCTTTTTAGTTACATTTGTGAGACGGACTGAAACGTAGGAAACTTTGAGTCGTGGGTCCTTTGCCTGAAAAACATAATACACAAATTGGTTTATTTAGCAGAGAGAACACAATCAGCTACAGTGCCTTGCAAGGTGTCCATATACTTAGAATGTTTGCCATCTTATCATGTTATAACCATGAGTTTGTAAATTTATCCTCACTGTTCTTTGCAAAATAGCTCAAACTTGTCATGATTTGTCTTTGGATGAACCCGGACACAGCACGCACACACAGAGCTGGATTTTAAGAGAGTTTATTGTACAGGGTGGATAATGGATGACTTGAGGAACCAGAGTCTTTATTTAAGTGGAGTTGTAGGGTGCAGAAGCTGGCCGGCAGGTTTAGCACGGAGAGACTGACCAGGAAGTGATTCTGCAGCTGATGACTTGAGACCAGGACGAAACACAGGAGCCGAAGACTTGAGACCAGGACAGAACCCAGGAGCCGAGAACTTGAGACCAGAGCTGAACCCAGGAGCCGAGAACTTGAGACCAGAGCTGAACCCAGGACCCGAGAACTTGAGACCAGAGCTGAACCCAGGACCCGAGAACTTGAGACCACGGCAGAGCGCCGAAGCCGGCGAACTTTTGACTGCGGGCTGAGCAAGAACGGAGTATCTGGCTGTGGCTGATCTGGAACAGAGTTTTTGGCTGTGGACTGAGCAGAAGTTGAACCCTTACGGACCGGCGAGCAAGAGCAAACAGAGGTGAGTTTAAATAGTTGTGTCAGTAGGTGAAATGAGTCCAGGGCTAATTGCAACCTGACAGGTGAACCCAATCAGGCTGCGCTGGAAAGGGAGGAGGCAGGAAAGCTCAGAATGCAGCCTTCAGGCTGCATCCTGACAAAACTTAGGCAGATGGAATGTAGAGTATTTCTGAACATAAATTTTCTACAGACTGGGGAGTGGTGGCCTAGCAAGACACTTGGCTCCATATTACTCACTGGGCTCCACGGAGTATAGCAGCCCCCTGCTCCCTCACAAGTCATACTCATGGCGATGTGCAGTATTGGTTTTATGCACACACAATAAAAGTAGGCCAAAATATTCAATTTTGGTCTTATCTGACCAGATGACATTAGCAATAAACTCCAGATTTTTTAAGTGTACAGACATTAGTATTCTCATAAACAGATTTTCCCACTTGAGCTGCAGCTTTCTGCAGCTCTTCCAGAGTTACCATGGGTCTCTTGGCTGCTTTTGACGAATACCTTCCCTGCTCAGCTTGCGATATATTTCAACCATAATTGTGATTTAATTAAAACTTTTTTCTGCAGTAACCACAAGCAAAAAAAATGTCCTGTTGATAAAGATGTTTGTAAACAAGGACTATTTAAAGCAAGAAATGTAACTGTTTTCATTCATCAAAATATTATTATTGAAGACAACAGCTTTTAATTGAGTTGGACATCAATCCATGTTGAACATATAGGGCAAAGTGCAACCAACAAAAAAGTCTATGTGTTAAACAGTTTGACTGGTACTTAATGCTATGGTGAGATTCCTGAAAGTTCCTGGTAAAAGCAGTATAATTATACAAACACTGCTGCAACTCTCTTCCCTTCCATTTGGAGGCAAACCCACTTTAAACATATTAGTGAGACCTAAAGGACATGTCTTATCCATTATTTGTTACATAGTCAAAAATTGTAGACCTCTTTTTTTTTTAACTGTGATTATATTGCAACTGCAATTAATTGTTCTGCCCTAATCTATATTGTCTTTAAAGGGACTGCTATTTGACTTCTTCACTCTAAAAGGAGTCTTACTAGATGTTAAGGACTATTTGCACACTTTAAGCTTCTCAGTAAGTGTTGCTGGTGAGTGCGATCAACTGATTTCTAATTGGATGTCAAACTAAAGGAGGCTCAATGAAAATGCACCCTAAATGTATGTGCTAGGTGGTTAATCTCATAACGTCCCAGTCATATATATTATAGTTTGTCTATATGTAACAAGCTAAACTGTTTCAAGAGGTATGTATACTTTCACAAGGCAAATAACTATCACAAGCAGTTGATTATCAGCATTAGCTTGTCATAATTCAATTCATACAACAGTGAGATGTCAGAGAGACATAAGACACCTTATGTCAAATTTTAATTAATCGAGTTGATGGATTATTTATCCATCAACTTGGCGGAAGTCCCGCCTCCATTTCCGGTCCCCCACCGGAAGTCCCGCCTATATGAAATTATTATTATTAATGTAATGATTAATTTTACTATTTTGATTATTTAATTATGTCTAATTATTTAATTCATTTATACAAATTCAATTATTTAATTCATTTATACACATCCAATTATTTAATTCATTTTATTCACATCCAATTATTTAATTCATTTATACACATCCTGTTATTTAATTCATTTATACACATCCAATTATTTAATTCATTCTGTACACATCCACTTATTTAATTCATTTTATACACATTCAAGTATTTAATTCATTTATACACATCCAATTATTTAATTCATTTATACACATCCAATTATTTAATTCATTTTATACACATTCAAGTATTTAATTCATTTGTACACATTAAATTATTAATTTATCTTATATACGCCCAATTTTGACACTCAGCAGCAGCATACCCGTCAGACTTACGTAAACTTTCCTGAATACCTATCATACGGAAAAAAAAACCTCCCTCCCACACCGTTTGCGTTTGCGCAGAAATAATCCAGAGGAGCCGGTGCTCCTTTAAGAAAACCTCTTTCAACTATCCGTCTTTAGTCCTAATATAAAGCTCAATTCAGTCCTCCCTCCAAACTAAATTCATTTACTGCGGTGTTCAGTGGCTTATGGACCACAAACTCAGGAGATCTGTTAGGGGAAGAGCTTCGTCAAAAGAGCACCTGTGTGGGCTTTGGACGTTGGAGGAAAGGAGGATACAAATCAGCTATCTCGCCAAACAGACTGACCGCAGCTCAGTGCACAACACACCATTTCAGTGTTATGTAATAAACAATAGGATACGAATCAGCTATTTCGCTGAACAGACTGACCAACGCAGCTCAGCGTATCCTGTATCTTCATACATGTAACAACGGTTTCAAATTATGTCACTAAAACTCAACACGCCGTCTGGAAGTCACGCCTTTCTTATCCTACAACTCTCTTGGTAAAAAAAAACAACAACTATATTTTAACTAACTCTGAAGGCAGACATTTCTCTACAGATGGTACTAATATTTGTCCTGTCACCTGTACATGCCCTAACTAAGGCTCTTATAAACTATTATTTTAATAAATGATTATTCTAATGATTATCCGGACAATTAATCCTGTAATCGTTAAAAATGTACAAATTCTGCTGATTCTTAACATAATTACTTAAGCTTATTCTATGAGTAATAGAAATGAAAAAAATGCTAAATCGGTGAATAATTCACTCTGAATAACAAGGATAAATCTCCAACTAAAAAAGTTCTAGGATCAAAATTTCTTTTTTAGATTAGAATAGATTTTATTCTATTTATATAAAACATATCCTTCTAGTGTACTGCAGGGGCAAAGTTAAACTAGGGTTTTTTTAGTTGACAAATGATAATATAATGATAATGACAAATAAGGTAAACATCTATCTTAAATTAAGGCATGATAAATACTACCTTTTTCATATCATTCTGACCCAGTTTTAACAGAATAGAAATAGCTGTACCGTCCCACAGTTGGGAGATTCAGGTGACAGCTGACTTACAGACAATACTGATTAAAATGGAACACAGCTCAACTTTAAAGTTAAGTTAGTACAGCAAAAGACAAAGAAAACAAACTGCAATTATTAATACATTTTATCTGACTGATACAATTATTAGTCAGATAAAAAAAAAAAAGTTAATTTGCAGAGTAATGTAATATTTGAAAGATTTTTTGTTACACAAATTAAAAAAAACTGCAAAGACTTCCCCAGAACAGAACCGGGAGCAAACTTTCCTCTAAATATATTGGTCTGATAAGACTCTGCAGGTTTTCACTGGTACACAGCTCATGCTGCAGTGAAAGAGCTCCGCTTTGTCATCTCCATCTTTAAACTAAAAACCAGATGCTATGATTTCGCCTGTCCCCCCATATTTCATTTTATGGGACACAGGGTTTCCCCAGAATTTGAGCTAATCTTTGCAGTAGGTGTCTTGGTGGGTTGAGGGGTGTGTGCGGTTAACTGTGCTGGCGGGATTTTTACCAAAATATTGCTTTTTCACCATTAAAACCAGCAGAACAGTATAGTGTTGTACCAGACAAGTAAAAGTTAGGTAACCAAAGTAAGAAGAACATGATTTCTAATTGTGATGGCAGAAGTATCCAGTCAGTAGCTTTTGATTTTACGGTTATAAACATTGATCCACGAATGAGGGGAAGATGGAGCGGGAGATCGACAGGCGGATTGGTGCAGCGTCTGCTGTGAAGCGGGCGCTGTACCGATCCGTTGTGGTGAAGAGAGAGCTGAGCCAAAAGGCGAAGCTCTCAATTTACCGGTCGATCTACGTTCCTACCCTCATCTATGGTCACGAGCTTTGGGTCGTGACCGGAAGAACGAGATCACGGATACAAGCGGCTGAAATGAGTTTTCTACGTAGTGTGTCTGGGCTCTCCCTTAGAGAAAGGGTGAGGAGCTCAGTCATCCGGGGAGGACTCAGAGTAGAGCCACTGCTCCTCCACGTCCAGAGGACCCAGTTGAGGTGGCTCGGGCATCTGGTCAGGATGCCTCCTGGACGCCTCCCTGGAGAGGTGTTCCAGGCACGTCCCACCGGGAGGAGACCCAGGGGAAGACCCAGGACACGCTGGAGGGACTATGTCTCCCGGCTGGCCTGGGAACGCCTTGTGTTTCCTCCGGAGGAGCTGGCCCAAGTGGCCGGGGAGAGGGACGTCTGGGCCTCCCTACTGAAGCTGCTACCCCCGCGACCCGACCCCGGATAAGCGGAAGAAGATGGACGGACGGACGAACATTGATCCATTATTTGGTGGATATAGAGGCTGCTGATCATCAGGCGGCTGCAAGCAGGAACAGAAAACCATGCAGGGTACAGGCCGGCCTGCAGCACAGTAACAATGCTAGGTTGCTGTCACGTACTCATTGATGTCAGCAATACCTGTTGGTGGGTAATCCGTAGAGCCAACATTGGCACTGCCGTTAGTTGTCATACAAACCACGCAGTCTGTTTGTACTGACAGACTGATCTTGACTTAGGTTAAATCAGCCGGCTTGGAAGTGGCTTTTTCTTGTTGAATAATGGCAGTAATTGTCTAAACCTCCTCTTTTACTCGACAAAACTTCTGACAAAGTGTTGCAAATCCTTTAAAGCTACATGGGGTGAACCCTGAACTGGGGGGGGGGGGGGGGGGAGTTTGTGGTGGATGGAACTTTACTTAAGTTTTCATTTAGTTTGCGAACACATCTAGACCCAGCACCATTAGTTAAAACATTTAGGTGAACATGCGGAGAGGTTTAGCCTGTATAAGTTTTGACCCTGTCTAGAGCGGCAAAACCCCCAGAATAAATTCACAGCTTTTCACCGAATTGCTTGTCTTAATTTTTTTTAAATTCATCTCCACGATCAGTGTATGTAAACTACTGACTGGAAAAATACCAGGATATGTTGTCCCTGTATAGGTGAAACCAAACTGTAGCAACTATTTAAAAAAAATATGCAAATGGTTTTGATTGACTGATTAACTCTTCTACTCCTATTTTGCTAAATCAACACTTACACCCTTTTGGGTCCTTTTTATTTTTACGTAATTTCATGTTATTTCAACTTTACGTTCTCTCTGTTTTGTTTTTTCTCTTCATAGTAGGTACATCTGCCCTGGCATTCTGTTTAGCTGTGATGCCATTACCCTCTTTAACGTAGAAACCATTTATGGAACAGTGTTTCTGTGTTGTTTTTTGTATCTCTGCTTACGCAAGATTGATAGTGTTAGTAAAATTGTATTGTATGTAGATTTATGGAAAAATATCAATTTTAAACTTGAAAACCTGAGTCGCTTTTTTTTTTTTTTACTTTCTAAAGTTGTATTATCTGTCCACTCTGAAAAAGAACAGTCCAAAATTAGCATTAAGAACCCAACATCCAATACGAGTGTGGATAGTAGCTATATTTGACACCCTAAGGCAGGGGTGTCAAACTCATTTTGGTTGAGGGGCCGCATACAGCTTAATCTGATCTCAAGAGGGCCACACGAGTAAACTTGTTGCAAGATTAAATAGAACTATTAAAAGTGGACTTGTTGTTGATTTTTATATTAAATGAATTTCACTTTTACACAATATATTATGAATAACCTCAGCGTTTTTAAGAAAAGTATGTGCAATTTTAACAATACTTTTACTCAGTTAAACATTTACTTAAGTGCATTATGCATAAGAACTGATCACAGTGATAGTACAATGTTGAAAAACATTTATTCACATTTTTTGGAACTTAAAAACACTGTCCTGCATGACAAAATACATCAAACAGATAAAAATGAAGAAATGATTTAAAATCAATTTTCCAGATCTGAAGCTCAGTGCTACCATCTGCTGATTAAAACACAGCGCCCCTCGTGGACAATATAGGAACTGCAGATTTTCAATTAAACGAAGTACATGTTTTTTTCAATAATTGTTTTATCATTCTCTTCCTTTTATCTCCTCTTTCTTTCACCTTTTCTTTTTTCTTCTTGTTCTTACTTTCATCCCCTACTTTCCCATTGCAGTGTCCATATCATTTGAGATATTCCTCGCATGAATCATAATAAAACTATTCACATTCATAAATCAAGCGGAGCACTATGGCAAAAGCAGTACTGCTCCACTTGTGAAAGTCAAATCTGATGAGCTCTTTTTGGCATTAAGACAACAATTCTTATTGCCACATTGCCAGACAGGACACTGGGGAAAAAAAAAAAAAAAAAACTTTTTTTTTTTTTTTGAATAATGATGATGCATTTAGCCACCGGGCCGGACTAAATCGTTCGGCGGGCCGTATCCGGCCCGCGGGCCGTATGTTTGACACCCCTGCCCTAAGGCGTCAAATAGGTCAGGGTGTGTGTTACTTTATGCCATATATGCAATAAAAACCCACCAGTTATTACTCCTTTGGGGTAATCTTGTAGAAAAACAGTTCATTGCTAGTTTTTGAATCTGTCTTTGGTAAAGAGGATGGATAGTATGAAGTTTATCAGGTGTCTAATTTCAATGGTTAAAAACACACTGCTTTGTTTACGAGCAACGTTTACGATTGTCACTCAAGTTATTTATTTTATAGATTATAAATATAGGCATTTTTTTCTTGGAAAAAGACAATAAAAGGTACACATTTTAAATCCCATGATAAATTTACTGAGAGCGGAATAAAAGTAGAATCCAAAGTAATAATTATACAGTATACAGAAAAAGATGTGCTCACAAGAAATCTAATGACAGTGGATAACATATTAGGTAATAAGGAAAAAGGGGAAAATATGCTTGTAAGATTATCAATAATACCCGGACATTCAAGACATTCAAGTCTTAACTATGAAATTAAAAACTCACATTTATGTGAGAGGATTATTTCCTGTTTCTGCTTTTCTGTTTTGACTATATTTTTTTTCAACAAATGAAACAAATGTATAAGATCTGACAAATGAGCTGAATCTATCCAAAAGCTTTCTAAATTATTGTATTTATTAAGGGGTATAAAGCTATCCAAACCAACCTATTATGAAAAAGTAATTGAATGAATAGATGTTATTATTCACATTATATGTAAGCTGAGGCTAATTTTAATACTCACACCAAGGTCTATTTAATGTCAGACCTGTAGCCCAAAGAATTGAGTTAAATAGATTCAGGCTAAAATATCTCAGAAGGCAACATATTATGCCTGGATCTAAATAAATCCAAAAGCAGAATTTGACATTTATCATCGGCATCTATCTGTCTGATGAGGGTATCGTGCCATTTTATCTTTTCTCTTCATACCACCAGTGACCAGGACAATATTATTTCCAAAAGTACACAAACAGCTCATCCAGGAGGCCGCAAAAGAACACAGAACATCTTAGGCACTGCACCTGACTTGTTTCAGTTAAGTTCAGTAAAAGTAGATTTATTGTTATTTTTTGGAAGATGTGCATCCTGGTAGGTTTCATGTAAAACTAACAATTCAGAAAAATAACTATATACTCAATGAAATCTGGTGGTGGACTGAGGCCAACTTGCCATGGGAGGTCCTACCAGGAGTAGGAATCTCTGGAAAACTTAGTTCTCAGAATCATAGCAGATCCCACAAACCCCTCCACCATTTTAAGGCGGTGAACATGATTCAAGAGAGGGGTGATACATGGTGGAGATTTGACATACTGACTAATTATTTCTTAAAGGATCACCGGCTCCTCTGGATTATTTCTGCGCAAACGGAAACGGTGCGGGAGGGAGGTTTTTTCTTCCGTATGATAGGTATTCAGCAAAGTTTACGTAAGTATGACGGGTATGCTGCTGCTGAGCGTCAGAATTGGGCGTATATAAGATAAATGAATAACTGAGTATGTAAAATGAATTAAATAATTGGATGTGTACAGAATGAATTAAATAATTGGATGTGTATAAATGAATTCAATAATTAGATGTGAATAAAATGAATTAAATAATTGGATGTGAATAAATGAATTAAATAATTGGATGTGTATAAATTAATTAAATAATTGGATGTTTATAAATGAATTAAATAATTAGACATAATTAAATAATCACGATAGTAAAATTAATCATTATATTAATAATAATAATTTCATATAGGCGGGACTTCCGGTGGGGGACCGGAAATGGAGGCGGGACTTCCGCCAAGTTGATGGATAAATAATCCATCAACTCGATTAATTAAAACTTGACATAAGGTGTCTCCTATGTCTCTCTGATGTCAGAAATACAACAACAAGGTTTCACTTAGTTGTCACCAGACACACACATCTTGCAGCGGGTTGAATACTTATAAATTTTCAAAAATTAATTTACAGAATAGAGTGACAATGGTCATTGACTTTTTATTATAATAAATAATAATGTGCATGTTTTTTTCATTTGACAACCTCACCATTGCCATACATAATTATGTCCAATCTTAATACAAAAGCACCAACAAACAGCTCACCTTCCCATCCTCGAACAATATTTTCCTCTCGCCTCCATTACTTGGAGTAAAATACAATGACCCTCTCCAAAGCAGTGAACGAGTGGTTTCCGGGAAATCCACCTCACCGCCATAACAAAGTTGTTCATTCTTTTGCACTCTAGCAAGGGAACCTAATGGAAGAAAAGTAAAAATAAACAGGAAATGAAATAATGAGTCTCGTTGGAAAAACCCATTTAAAGGCGATACCCAGGTTCATTGTAGCGTTTCCGATACGCAGCCTCCTAATCTCTGACTAACACTCTGTTGAGGCTTGCTATCACTTTTATATTGAAGGGTTAGGCACTCCCATTTTGTTTGATGCCTCATTTGACCAATTGAGTTAACAGAGCACTTCACTCTCAGACTGCAGGTCTACTGGTGGTTCCTAGAGTCTCTAAAAGTGGGAGGCAGATCCTTTAGCTATCAGGCTCCTCTCCTGTGGAACCAACTCCCAGTTTTGGTCCGTGAGGCAGACACCCTGTCTACTTTTAAGACTAATCTTAAAACCTTCCTTTTTGACAAAGCTTATAGTTAGAGTAGCTCATGTTACCCTGAGCTACCACTATAGTTATGCTGCTATAGGCTTAGGCTACTGGAGGACATCAGGGCCTATTTTTCTCACTCTACTGATTTCTACTGTTCTGATTTGCATTGTATTACATTGAAATGACTGTTGTCATTTCTGCTTATAACTTTTTGTTCTCTCTCTTTTTTCTTCATAGTAGGTACACCTGGTCTGACGTCCTGTTAACTGTGACATCATCCAGAGAAGACAGATCACCCGTTACTACCATCTAATGTAGAACAGATTACTGGATCAATGTGTGCTTCTGTGCTTTTTTTGTCTCTCTTGTTGTGTCTGTTCTCTGTCTTTTGTAACCCCCAGTCGATCGAGGCAGATAACCGTTCATACTGAGTCTGGTTCTGCTGGAGGTTTTTCCTTCCCGCTAACGGGTGTTTTTTCTTTCCACTGTCGCTTCATGCTTGCTCAGTATGAGGGATTGCTGCAAAGCCATGGACAATGCAGACGACTCTCCCTGTGGCTCTACGCTTCTCCAGGAGTGAATGCTGCTTGTCGGGACTTTGAAGCAATCAACTGGTTCCCTTATATAGGAAATTTTTGACCAATCTGTATAATATGATTGATTTGACTTTGTAAAGTGCCTCGAGATGACATGTTTCATGAATTGGCGCTATATAAATAAAATTTAATTGAATTTCAGGAGGAGTGAATAGTGGACAGTCGTCTGCATTGTCGATGGCTTTGCAGCAATTCCTCATACCGAGTATACATGAAGTATACGTGAAGCAACAGTGGAGAGGAAACTGGAAGAAATCTCCAGCAGAGCCAGGCTCAATGTGGGCAGCCATCTGCTACGACCGGCTAGGGTCTGAATCCACGTATGGGAGAGAATTCCTCTGAGTATTACCTTTCATCAGAACCCTATTGATGACTGTATGTTGAAGCATTGGATAGTTGCAGCCATTTTAATGTTGTATGTTCTATATAGACATAACTACATTTTTGTATTGTTATAATTTTTGAAATTAGAGACTTTATTCTACAGATTAATTTAATTTCCATGTCCATACCTTCATCCTTTACATAAAAATAAACAATACGATTATAGGCAAAGCATAATTGTCTATATTTATTTGTATTACAAACCTAAAAGCTTTATAATAATTACAGTTACAATATGTTGCAGTGCCAATATTGTACAAATAATATATTATCTTCAGAAAGAGACCTCTCTTGTACTCCAAAGTGTTTAAGAACAGCATCTGATTTTATTTGGGTGTGCCTCAAGCATTTTCTTTATTTATTTTTGTGTGTGTGTGTGGCCTGTTAACAGAGGTTGATGAACCAAAAACACAGAAAATTAGGAGAATTAGCCTATTTCAAGAACATTTGATGAATTTCCTGAAGACACTTTCAACTAAAGAACACTAAGCGTTTATTTGTTTATCCTCACAATGGTTATAAACAACTTTCCTGACATGCACTAAGGACACTGAAGTCAAGACATTTAGTGCTGTAGGTGAATGTTTAAAAACAAAATCTCAAAAAGTTATTGAAATTTATTTTAAAAATGACATTTGTTTAAGATTTTGGACTATTTACAGTCAAGTTAGTCTTTATCAGGGACGTGCAGAGGGGGGGGCGGAGGGGGCTTGAGCACCTGCCCCTTTGCCCCCTGGTGCCCAAAGTGCCCTTTTGTCAGTGTTTTTTTTTTTTTTTTTTTTTTTTTAATTAATTTATTTATTTATTATTATTTATGTGTGTGTGTTTGTTGGTGTGTGTGTGTGCATGATGCATGTCCAAAATAATAATAATTTAGATCTACCCTGGCTGGTTACATGATCCACATAACGTGCCCTCACTCTGCCCTACTTTTCCTCTCGCAGCTCCCTTCTCCGCTGCCTCGCGCTGCCTGGTCTATCCTGCCCCTTTAAATCTGCAGCACACTTGACTGTGCTCTGTGCTGTTTAACTCCACTGTCATTGGTTATACTGCTTTAAATCCCGCCTTCACTCTTTCTGATTGGCTGTTTTCTAGTGTGTCTGTGTGGGTGCTTGCTTGGAGCGGAGATTTCAGTTTTGATTCATACAGGGATAGCGCGGCCGGTTACCAAAAGTTGTACATTTGTTGAAGTTTGAATTTAGTATTTGAAATGCTGTCAGTGTTAGTGACACTTCTACTTCCAGTGCAGAGTAAATACAGTACATGTATTTGCAGTCCCTTGAATGTATAATTTTGCTGTTTTATGATGCAGACAGAGTATCTTAGATTAAAAAAAAAAGGGTGGGGTTTATCTCTCCACATTTCCATATCTTCAAAAGAAAATAGAGGATATATCTAGATAACAGACATATTTTGAATATATTTGGTTTAATTGATAAGTTTTTACCATCTGTCTCTGTTGCTGGTAAGTTCAAATGCAAACTTTTTCAAAGTGGAGCGGAGATTTCAGTTTTGATTCATACAGGGATAGCGCGGCCGGTTACCACAATCAATACTAGGCTACGAAACTAGTCCCATTTAAGAAACTAAATATTATCTGCAGTAAAATAGGTGAAAGCTGCTGAGTGCAGTTCTGTAAAGAAGCAGGCGGGAGAGTTTTGATTTATGGAACTTGTAAGTAACCAACATTAGCATCTCAAAATAGCATCTAATTCTGAAGTAGAATGCATTTATCAACAGAAACCTAATCTGTTTTCTAAAACTAAATATTCTGTGCCAGGCAGGAGTTCTGAAGACTGCTGGAAAGATGGAAAAGCAAAGACTGTAAGCTTAGACTATTAAAAATTCAGATTCTTAGCCACAGCTGCCTGAAAAAGAAAAGGTGAGGGTTTCCCTTTTACCAATATTTCGTTGTCATTATTGCTTTCATTTTTTGTTGACCCTTTGATGCAGTTCAGGTATAAATAGCAGGTGATATTTCTTTTACATGATATACAACACAACAAGACTATATGCTGCCTAAACAACTGCTATATTTTGTTTAGACTTTTGCTTATTTATAATAGCATAATTAGGATTTCACAAAATGATAGTGCTATTTATTTCTCTATTTTTACTTCTAGAATTAGAATTACGACAAATAATTATCGTACAAAGCTTTCCACACTGTCCATTAGTAAATTAATACAAACCAGGGTCAGAGCTAGACATTCTTATCATCAGGGGCTTAGCCCAAAAAATATTACTTCATTACGAGGGTAATTTGGTACACCAAAAAAGTAAAAATGATTTAATCTGTTGTCGTAAAATGTATTTAATATAGGCCTTAACATATCTTAACGTTTAATCTGCTGTTCTTTAATAGTCTTACTAGTATATACCAATAGTATGTTGTTCTCATTTGAGTGATGAAATGGACAACCACTCATGTAACAGATCAGTTTTAGTGTCACTAATCTTACTCAAAGTACTGTATTGGGTTGTTGTGCCATGTCAGGACGTGACAGACTGCATTTCCCATGATGCATGGTGGTCAAAATGGCCACCAACTCCCATCATGCAACGCGGCCCAAAATGGCCGGCGCCCTAGCAACCGATAACGTTGCTAGGGTAAAGTTGATAAAACTCGGTTGCACACGACAATCTTTCTTCTTCCCTGGCGCCCTGCCAACCGAGAAGACACACACACACAGCTGTTTCCGTTGGGGTAATCCCACGCCACGTGCTCGAGTTTCTCGCTGGACCGAGATTTTTTCGAAGCAAAACCATTCCCTGTGCAGACAGGAGGTCGACTCAAAAAGGTACCTTTAATTCCCTCTGATCAAATACTGGAAGCCGCCTTATCTCCCAGTGATCGAGAGAGGACGACGCGTTGTTTGGCCCAACAAGCGTCTAGGAGCCCAGAGAGAGAGAGAAAGACGAAGGAACTCTCTCAGTCTGGTCCCCGCTGCAGCCTGCGGACCCTGCGGTCGTCAAGACGCGTTCAGGACGTCGCGTGATCCAGAGCGCTCCGGACCGAAGCCGGGACTTTCACTCCGGACCACCTCAAAGTAACGGGGTTCTCCCCTTTTATTTCTGTTTCACCAACAGGGTGTTTAGAAGTGCCTGGGCAGACGTAGAAATTTGTAGGCTTAGGTTAATGCTTTTATTCCACGACGAAGTTGGAATTATTTTGCTGAATATTTTCTTTATATGTGCATGCATTTTACATTTGATTTTGCTGTGTTGATTGTGGTTTATCTATAACCCCGCCGTGGGTCACTGTTTCAGTTCTTTTCATCTTCCTCCATGCTTTTCCCCCTTTTCTTTTGCTTCTCCTTATCAGAGAATTTGATCGCTTTGTTTGAATCTTAGTTCGCGGTTTCTCTTTGAACCAGAGCGTAAACCACTCCCTCTCGGAGCGAGGTACCACCTCACCTTAGCGTAAGCGCGGTGACATCATTAAGACCTCCCCTCACGCTTCACGCAAATTTGCAGAGCATACGTCATCATAGTCGCCATCTTGGGAGGGTGTCGGATGACTGCACTGTAGGTAGCTTAGCTGATAGCTTTGTAAGGCATCAAAGCGTCCGGTAGGACTCCCATAGCTGCTCTGTCTGTCAATGCTATGTCAAATGCCGATGTTCTGAATGTGGTTTAAACAACCGTGAGCTGAACTAAGAGTTGCAACCGCTCATTTTAATCCATTTGTTTTTCTTTCCTTTCGTTTTGTTTGTTTTGTTTATTCTTTTATCTCCATATATATTTTGCGTGTTAGTTAGTAGTGAGTAAGATTTCCAAAGTCGTTGAATCAGAGAATTACTGTAACAGGGAATTGCTTTTGGTTCAATAAAACACCACTGCGGAATAGACATTGTTTTGTGTTCAATCCAATTCATAGTTGTATGGTTATTCAGAAATCAGAGCTAACCTCCTTTGGAGTTAACATCTGACATTAATACAGAGACAATATCATTGGATGGTGATAGACGAATAAGGATTTAAACTCTAATTGCAGTTACATTGGGGTTCTCATAGCCTGCCGGATAAACCTCGTCGGTCACAAGTCCGACCAGATCATTTATCCCAGCATAAATGAGTTCATAACAGCAAATTAACTAATGCATTAATGGTATAAATACTTACAAGCTTATAGCTAACATCACCACCATTTGAACTATATTTTGTTGTAGCGGAATTTTGAGTTGAATGATTTATTATTTAAATTATAATGCCAAATTATAATTAATAATAATAATACGCATATTCAACCATCTTCTGGCATAACAGGGTCCTCCATGCTCCTTATGTATAAAGGTTTACTGCACATTTAAACATTGAAATCTCACTATTGTTAGGGAAATAATTAGTTGTCTCAGAGGATGTATGTAAGGAGAAGCTGTTGTCTACACTTCAGATATATGATGTAAGAAATGTGTTTGGAATGTTAAGATAAATTACATAAAATGGGCTAAGGAGAACATCTACAACCCAGTTGTACATTTGTTGAAGTTTGAATTTAGTATTTGAAATGCTGTCAGTGTTAGTGACACTTCTACTTCCAGTGCAGAGTAAATACAGTACATGTATTTGCAGTCCCTTGAATGTATAATTTTGCTGTTTTATGATGCAGACAGAGTATCTTAGATTAAAAAAAAAAGGGTGGGGTTTATCTCTCCACATTTCCATATCTTCAAAAGAAAATAGAGGATATATCTAGATAACAGACATATTTTGAATATATTTGGTTTAATTGATAAGTTTTTACCATCTGTCTCTGTTGCTGGTAAGTTCAAATGCAAACTTTTTCAAAGTGGGAAAAAAGCCCCAATTCAACGTTCATCAGATCGGAAGCTGCTTTATAATTTATAATAATAATTGAACTTTATTGATCTCACAATGGAGAAATTCACTTATGCATCTTTACCCATCCCCTGGGGGAGCACTGGGCTGCCACTGTGCGGTAACCTGACTCACGGCAGATGTATGTCTCTCCGCGTAGCTTCACTCACATATGTGAGTGAACTCACGTACATCTGGCGTGAATCAGGTTACCTGTGCGGTGCCAGGGGAGCAATGGGGGGTTAAGGGTCTTGCTCAGGGACCCAGAGTGGTAGTCTGTGGGAGTTGAACTCAGAACCTCTGGGACCCAAGCTCAATGCTCTAACCACTAGGCCACCAGATTAACAAAAAGCATCTGGTGTGTGTCGTGCTTATAAAATTTGTATAAATGTAGCAAGAAATACTGCTTTTTTCTTTAGACAGAAGAAACGCGTCCTGACGCTCAAGTCAAGCATAAAGAAATAGGAGCATGCATACTGCGTAGGACCAATGATGTCAGACCAATGAAGTGTCCCTAGGGTTGAAGTTTAAATTAAACCTACACCCTTGATTCCATGTTACATTCTTCATAGTATAGGTTGGTACATTTCAGCCGGATGTATAGCAAGGTATGTTTCTGTATCGTGTTTTAAATCCGTGGCCCATGTGCCCTCTTTTAACTTTGAGCACCTGCCCCTCCAACGGTCTCTGCACGTCCCTGGTCTTTATCAATTATGTGGTAATTTAAAATTTTCACTGCAGCAACTGATAAAACACTGCACTGAATTGCAGTTTTTGGAAACAACTAAAATGTTGCTCAATATGTTCACATAAATGTGTTTATCCAGGATGTATGGCTTGTCTTTAATTTCCAGCGATATCTTTTTTCTCCACTTTCTCTACCGCTAGACGGCGCATGGAAAGATATGCCGAGAGACAAGACATGCAGTACACAATGTCCTCCTGATCAGAAGATTTTAAAAGAAAAAAGCAACTTTAAATACAAATGATTACTAAGTGGATGCATTTAGTTGTTTTTAACTGTTCGAAGCCCGATGGACAAACAACTCCTGAACGGTCAATGTAAATTTATTTTAAAGAAAATTATCACTCAATATCTTTTCGTCTGTTAAATTAGTTTTACTCACCACCGAAGACACTGAAGACTGTAACAAACAATAACAACATGTCCCTTGGAGAAAGACGGAGAAACAAGAGTGACATTGAAGAGCGGTCACTGTGTTACTATAAACCCGTCCTTAACTAATTTACACGCCTCGGTAACAGCGCAAGTAAAACCTTAAAAAACACTTTGATCCGGTTTTTCGACTAGTCAAATATCATGGGCTGTGTTCTCTAAACTCTCGCGAGATGTGGATGTATGTTTAGGCTTGTCTCTCCCTGTAGATTTGGACGGATTTTTTAAAGAACTCTTGAACTCTCTTCAAGAAACCTTGAAAAACCCTCATCAAAGTGCAAAGTGTTTTTGACGCTTTACACACGTTTCACCATGGCTGAAATGTTAAACAAAGGACACGTTTATAAAAACACAATGACCGCTCCTCGCTGTCACTCTCGTCTTTCTCCAAATTATATTCTTGTTAGTTATTATTTTCAGTGCCTTCTGTGGTGAGAAAAAAAATCATTAACATACAGCACAAAATTATATTAACGGATGATTTTCTTTCAGATAAACTTTATCAACTTTTCATGGGTTATTTATCCTTCAGACTTTGAACAAAGTACACAACTGAATGTATCTATTTCGATATTAGCTACATTTACGCCACCTAGCGGTGGCAAAGCTGAAATACATGCTGCTTATCACTGGAAACTAAAGCAATAAATCCTGGACAAATTATGATTGTGATATTTAAAGTGGCCTAGCACGTGCAACCAATATACACTTTACATTTTTGCTAACTCACACAGTAGTGTTCGGAGGGGGCGTGGGTGGTTATATTGTACTGTACATTGTATTGATAGGGACCTGCTGGAATGAATGAATAAGTTTTGTTATCAGGGAGTGCGAGGGACAAAAATTAAAATATTATCGCAGCAGTGGAGTATTCAATGATCCTTTTTAAAAGGGAGTCAGAAGCTAACATAAAAAATACTCTTATTAGATACATATAAATAAAATAAATAAAACAGAAAACAATGTCCAGGAACCCATGAGAATTAAAGAGACAGCGTTAAAATCCATCATGGGAGGAAAAAGGTCCAAATATCTGTGATGTCTGTTAAACTATTTTCACATTTTCTGAGAGATTTGTGATGTGATATGAGAAACTAATAAGTAGACTTAACCTGTAGCATTTATTTATCCAAGCTGCATTTTAAAAGCTGCCTTAAGTTGTTGTTCTAATTTAATTGATTAGATAATAATTTTCACTTTTTTTATTTGTAGAATGATGATGTCAAAAGAACATTTTAATGCTACTAATGATCAAATAAGTCAGCTAATTGTTTGTCTTAGGCCTAACTAATTTTTGCCTCACATGAGATTCATTATTCCTTGTTTCTGTTTACTTTTCTTCATCTTTCATCAGGTTCTTCTTAAATTAAGGAAGAGTAAGCACAAAATAAAGATCTAACACAAATTGTGTTACGCAACTACCAAAGTAATAAAGAACAGAAGCTAACTAAAACAGGAACAGAATTTAACACATACCAAAATACACTATTAACATAAATACTGAACAGAAAACTAAACTAATGACAGAAACAAGGATCTAAGAACGAATAATACTGAAGATGTAAAGCATAAACAGACTGCAGGAAGCCCAGGGAGCTACAATAAGAAATCAAACCCCTGGGGATCCTGGCATGAAAAACATTTTATTGATTTATTCAAGGGAACTTTAGGACACCAGCAACATTAAGAGGTGCAATTCTTTTCGGTGAATTGTACAAAATACCTGCATGTAATGATATTTTAAAGGAGCAATAAGCAGTATTTCACTATTTTAGATAGAAAGAACTAAAAATATTTTTTGTGAAGAACTAAAGGTGTTTTTTTAGATGGACTATGGTATTACGTCACACAGCATCTCTCTGTATTGTTCTCCAGTCTCTTATTTTTGTGCATGTGAACAGCTGCCACTCAGGGCTTAGCCCCTTCCTCCCTTAAATGCCACTGCTACGTTTACCCACAAACCATCAAGACCCTGTTATTACAACAAAAAACAACGGTATTTGGTAAAGCAGTTCTTAGAAGGAAAGAGACTAAACGAATATTAACATTGGCCTCACATTTCCAAGGTAGAAAGCATTTAGACAGCAGAAGCAGCTGCAGTTTGACTGGGAGCTAGCTTGTTTTTGTTGGTGTTACAGTTTTGTTAGACTTGTGTTGCTATGTTGATTCAATTCAATGTAATGCTACAATTGTGGCATGGGGGTTAATTGTTGGAGTTTAACCAACAATGGGCAGGCATTACTGTTGTTAGGCGAGTAGCCGGAGGCTTGTGACCTGCCCATCTTGATCCTCACGTACATTCAGAGTATTCTTTTTTTTTGACAAAAAATGTAAAATTGAAGCAGATATCTGTTCTGGTGTTTAGATTTTGGAGGTAGAGAAAAACGTGGCTTGCCATACATCTTGTTTTGGTCTACAGACAGTGCTCAACAACACACCTAGTGGTAAATTTTTGCTTATTGCTCCTTTAAAGGAAATTGACATTCACTGAAAGAAAATTAATATGCAAAAGTAACATTTACTACGGTCATTTTGAAATAGGTGGCCTATTAATTAATGTGGGAAGTCACTTATGAAGTTGTGAACTATTAACAAGTCCTAATTTCCTCAGAATCTTCCATAATAAGCCTCCTTTTACCTCTCTGGCCAGCTGCCTTTAGATGTCTATTTTAGTCATAGCACTGTTCAAACAAAAGAGTACACTAGTAGTTGAGAAGTTTAAAACAGGCTTAGGTTATAAAACAATGTCCCAAGCTTTGTAAATAATGTTTTGCTCAATCTATCACCCAAAAATGGAAAGAGAATGAAACCATACCAAACTTACTAATACATGACCATCTATCTATACTTACTGGCCAGGCCAGGGGAGCATTAATCAAAGAAACACACAAGAGGCACATGGAAACTCTGGAGAAGCTGCAGAGACTTACAGCTCAAGTGGGATAATTTGTCGACAGAACAGCTATTAGTTGCCTCTGCCCACCAATTTTCAGTGAGAATGAAATCTATGCTTGTCCAAAAAAATGATACATTGAGATTTGTGGTTGTAATTTGTCGAAATATGAAAAAGTTAGTGTATCAATACTTTTGCAAGGCTCTGTCTGTTGTTTCTGTTTTACAGGCAATGGGTGAAAATCTGACATTCAGCAACTCATTAGAAAACCTATAGGTAAACCCCCTAATTTAAAAATCAAGGGGCCAATTTTCAAAGAGTGATATAGAGAGACCTAAAAGTCAACGTGGATTGATATTATTCCTCCTTTATCCTCTGCTCCTCCAGCTAAGAGACAGGAGATGATTCATTACAGTAACTTCAGCCACACCTATATGGAAACCACCTGAGTGGCGCCTAAATTGTTTTAAAATCCAGCAGTGAGGGCTACAAACATAACAGTGACAAACTGTGCCTCTCATACCTCCGCAGCAACACCCTGCCCTCTCAAGTCATGCCACCGCGCCACCAACACCACCACTGACAGACACGCACGCAAACTAGGTCACGGTTGTAGCTGCAGACTTTTTAAGAGCTAACAAACCCAACGCACTGAGGTTGCAGGGTTCAGTGGTAAACTGGCAGCACAAACACAGCGATAGCTCACTGATGTTTCTAAGCTTCAAGCCCACGACACTGAGGCATCTAAACGGACTGCCTGCATGTTCTTTTACTGCAACAAATATCATTCAAACAAACCTATTAATAGTCACTGTATCACAGAACATGTCAGAAGTTGTGAGTTATTAAATCTGCATGAAGAACAAATTAAAGAAAAAACAATAACATTAACCTAAGTTTGGACTCTTTTAGAGATTGCCATAAAATATGCTTTCTATAAACATATTTTTTCTGTTTTTTGTTTATATGAAAATCTTTATTAAATCCACACACCCCAATACATAACAAATATTCATATTCATGAACCGTCTGAATTTTAACCCTTGAATGCCACCTTCTGATATCATCTCTTTCTGTTCTTGGAATAAAATAAAAGTAGTAGATTTTTTTTCATGTTACAGATGTGTGATAAGTTCACAACATTGGTCAGTTTTAGCATATAACTCCCCAAAACAGTCGTTTTAACTTTAGCTTTAAAATGTTATTCAGTGTTTTTGGCATCTTGCTGATATACAAATAAACTTGCATTAAGCAGACTTGGGAGATTTCCTCAGTAATATACCAACCATTTTAGTCCCTGAAACTATCATTTATGCAGTTTTTGCATTTTACTCGTATTTGTGAGATCAGTTTGTTTCCAGCCATGCTTAAATTGTTACCATCCGAGTCTGAAAAGAGCTCTCTAATTAGTTGTTGAGGGCGAGGTGGTGGTGGAGGCCCAGAAAACCACAACTCATGTGTGGAGGCCTCAGTCCTCAACATTACATCACGGGTTCAAGAAAACCTTTGCTGCGTGTCAGTCCTCTTTTCTCTTCGCCCATTTCATGTCTGTAAACTGTCAAATTAAGATCACTACAGCCACAAAATTAAAAGATTAATCTTGAAATTCTTATTGAGATTTTAAACGTTGCACAGATTACACCATTTGTCACTCCCTGTTTTCCTGCATTATCATTTTGACTTCTTGCTAAGGATATGAACTTCATACCGAAAATGAAATCATCTTTACAGATATTCGGCCGTGACCTCTTTAAGTTGCCTGTTGCTTTCAAAATTTATTTCCTGCTAACAAAGATCTTTGTGTCATGGATCAGCTCTAAATAATGTTTATATTAATGATCATATTTTTTATCATTTCTTGTCCTATTGTGCACAAAAAAGGACATTTCCAATTAAAAATCTCAAGAGATAACTTTATTTCCCAAAGTTGTCACAAATGTAGAAATCACTGAATGCTGCCACTTTCTCTGCCAGCATTACCACCACCTTTACCCCACCCATCTCTACTCTTTCCTCCTCTCCACTGCCTTCAGCCGGCCCTCCAGCTTGTTCAGCCGGCTCTCCAGATTGGAAGACTTCTCGGAGGATGAAGTGAACATAGTCAGCAGGGCAATCACCAGCACCAGGATTCCCACTCGAATCGCTGTGGTCTCTGCAGAGGCGTGCTTGTCAGTCACGATCAGTCCGAAAAGCCAGAGCCCCAAGACGGTTTTCACGACCCAGAACAGCTGCTTGAAAACACCAAACAGCAACTGGAGGAGGATGGTCAGAACCCAGTATGCGAGGAGGCCCACCAGACCCCACTGGGCGACGGCGGTCACGCCCTCTGGGGTGAAGCGCGGCAACGTCAGCGCAACTGTGAAGGCAGAAAATCCAGTTTAGGGCTGTATTTCTTTAAGAATGACAAAAGCTGTTTGTTTGAGAGGAAGCAGTAGGAGTAAACACCGACGCCTACAAAGGTGTGGCTGAAAAAGCAGAACGTGCGGCAAAGTCTAAACACAGACCCAGCGTCTCAGTTGCAGACAGTCCCGGAACCCACCGTCAAATCCTGTGACTCTGAGGATCTCCGTGACGTAAACGGCGATGACGTTCAGGCCGCTGGCTGCTCCTTCAGCCAAGGATCGGATCGCCATCTGCACAAACTGCGGTGGGGAGGGGAAGGAGAGAGGGAGGAGGAAGAGACGGAGTAAGAGACATGTTTCACTTTGTTTTTGCACAGGGCAACAATGAAGAAAGGCAACATTCTGATCAAGCAGGGGCAAAACGAGGAGAAGGAGCTGGCAGCTACAGAGCCGTTTATCACGCTGAGACGGACATTTACAGCCCGTAAAACAAGAGCCCTCGCAGTGCTGCACCTCCTGATAGAACAGACAGCTGGAAGAACCCCCCCCCCCGGTTCATTTACAGTGTCTCCTCACCAACACGGGAGTCACATGCAGCCCAGTCTTATCCTGTAATCTCAAGGGTATCCCGGGCGGAGGGACGGTAGGGGGATCTTATCTGCACCTGTTGCACTGCACAGCAACACATGGACCGTCCAGAGTGTCAGCGCGAGAGTCTTAACATCTGCCACTTAATGTCACAGTGTGCATTCACAGCGGGGCGCATGTGAGGACTGATAGTACGGCAGCTTTAACATCAGAGGCGTGCAAACCCTTCAGAAAGGTTTCACCTAAAGGACAAATGTGCTTGATATTAAAAATGCATCAAAGCTGTTGTGAGGAGGAAGAGTGCGTATATATAAAGCAGAACAGAAAGGCGTGAGTCTAATACAGTAACTGTATCTGTCAGACCTTGAAGTTGCTCTGCTGGTATATTTACTACGCTGAGTCAGAGCTGCACGAAGAAGTGTTATGCTTGCTGTTATGACTAAATAACCTTGCTTAGCCCGGTTCTGATGGAGAGTAGTACTTTTTTTTTTTCCCCTTCAAGTTTTTGGTTGCATAAGGAGGCGATTTCCATGCCAGGGATTGGACACACACCCTGGATTTTTTACATTCAGAGATCTGCCAACTGAGTCACAGTGAGCTACTTATTATTTGGCTGGCCTGGCACATAAACATAAACCCTATCTTCGCAACAAGCTCACATCGGGGTTATAGACCGGCATGCAAATATCACAGATGAGGCGGCGGTGACTTCACCGAGGCCATTTTGCTCAAGATAAACTGTGGGACTAACTCCAAAGCTTCAGGTGCAGCCACAGAAACTTTTGCAAGGGGCAGCTAGATGGTGGCCAATATTAATCACCAAAACCAAAAAAAAAAAAAAAAAAAAATCACTACAGCATTTCAGGAGGTTTAAGTAGATTTCTGTAAATGAGCACGAAATTTGAGTCCAGTACAAAAAAATAATAATCTTACTAAGGTTTTCAGCTTCTTATTTTAAACAAAAAAAAAATCTATTTAGATAAGAGTATAGCCGGGAATGAGTGACAGTCAAAAAGAGAAACTATGAAGGAAAAAAATAAAGAATAATTATATAGGTAAATGAATAAATGTTTTAAGTTACCACAGCTTGCAATATTCCTTTCTTAAATTAAATTCATGCATGAAAAACATGAACCCTCGCATGTTCCCTCGCAAAATTATTGCGTTCCCTCGCAATAGGTTTTGTGTTCTCTCATTATAACCTAGTAGATGGTTCATGTGGCATATACTAAAAGTCTTTCGTTAACAATATAAGGTTCAATTTAAAGTTGCAAATATCTTTAAAAGAGCCTCATTGAAAACGTGTTTATACATTCTTAACTCTTTGGTGGAGAAAACTGACCGAAAGCCGATCTATTAACTGCGTGTTCATGTTTGTTTGTGTAAGGTTGAGATGGGACTGCACATGAAAATTGTCCTTTATTAGCCAGACTACCGACTCAAAAAGGACGCCAAACAGTCTGATGACTTTATTACCCAGTCAAAATAACTTAGACATAGTCAAATAGCTTGAATGTATTTTGTATTTACTTCTTAGGGTAGTTTTATGTTTGTCTTATAAGGGATGGAAACAGATGGAAAGCCTGTTTTCCTTTTGCATTTTGCACATAAGTCAGTGGTGCATTTGTATACTAAAGAAATGATATAAAACTTCAGATATTTCACTAACTAGATTTTAACATATGGACAAACCTTATAAAACCATATATTGCAGCAGAAATACTGTCAGTAGCCTACTCACAATATGCCGCATGAACTGTATACTAGGTTATTGCGAGGTAACGCAAAATAAAATAAAAATTCCCATGTCCCCTAGGGGGCTCTGTACTATATGACTACCAGGCTAGTGGGTGCCAACAAATGTACAGGGATTGCGATATCCCCCCCCCCCCCCCCCCCCCCCCCTTGGTGGCACCACTTGTACAGTTGGAACCATGCCAGGGTGGAGAGTTTAGGAGTTTTCTTACCATGGCCAAGGTATGGACGTTCTCCTCACCCAGCACTGATTCAAGATACAATACAGCACTCTGAAGAGAAGGAAGCCACAGCACGGTGGAGGTAGGGTCATGATGTGGGAGTTTTGTGTGTGAGGGAGTGTGTGTGTGTGTGTGTGCGTTTTGATGGATGGGATATTTGAATGGGGGGGGGGCAACAGGAGAAGGATTAACAAGATGAGGGAGCATGACGAGAGGGATGAGCGTGAAGGGTGAAGAGAAAAGTGACAGCTGAAAGTTAGTGATCAGGGCTTGGATCAAGAGTAGCACAGTTGAGTTAGATCGTTAACAATAGACCAGTTCACGCGTGACGTGAACTGGTCTATTGGAAGGAAAGCGTTGGCAAACAGAGAGGGAAGCGATGTGGAGCAGCTCCTCACGTACCTCAGCAGCTGAGCGTAACACTCCCGCTCCCACCAGGGACTCCGCGTGGCGCTGGATCTCCTGGCAGGTCCCGGTGATGACGGTGCGCAGGGTGACCACCGCCGGGCTCTCATCACTGGCCCGGCACAGCGACACGGCCAGAACCAGCAGACACACGGACATCCAAACCCGAGCCATGGCTCCTAACTCCCTGTCAGAGAACAATAGGGAGGGGTGTGGGGGAAACTGCGTGCCTGTAGACGTGTGCGCGCAGGTAACGCTGCAGGCTGGAGAGGGTCGGAGGGCTTCAGGCAGGCTCGGAAATCAAAAGCTTGACTTTAAAAAAAATGGCTTTTTAGGAGTCAGAGCGGGGGTTCAAACAAGCATATCGAGCGGGAAAACCTGAGAGAATATGCGTTAAAAAAAAAAACCCGACCCTGATCATTCAAGAGGTAAATCAGACAATAATCCCCTCAGGATCACAATTATCGGCGGCGGCGCTGCAAGAATCCGGTCCAGAGCGGCAAACAGCGGCTATATTTGGTGTTGAAAAGCTTCCAGCAGGGGTCCAAACAAACAATCAGCAGTCAGGACAGGACGCAGCGGTTTATAAAAAAAGAAAAGAAAAACGAAACAGCGGAAATACGTGAATAGGCTTCCCTTCGTTGGAAATTTGCGAGAAAACGGGAGTGTCGCGGCGAACCCGAGTGAACCTAAAGCTTCTTATTGCAGCTCCAGCGAGGCTTCACGGCTCCCTTTGTCCCCGTTCCTGCATCAAACGCTCAACTGTGATGGATTATGTTGCTCAACCCCTTTGCGGATAAATAAAACCCCCAACCTTTCTGAGCTCCACTCCCTTCCTTGAAGCGATTCTAACGACTGTTTCCAACATGAAAACAGGTCTGGATCTTCAGGGAGGAGGAGGAAGAGGGGGAGGAGAGAGCTCTCTGCAGCGCAGGGATAAATACAGATTTGCACACTGGGACTTGTGGTTCAACACAGTCAAACGCGAGGATTGCTCAGTCTCAGGATTCATGGCTTATGCGTAGCCCTCCATGAATAATCAGGGAGTGTTTGCAATCGTCTTTAAGCATGAAAAATAAATAGAAATTCATTTTTAAACGTAATTTTGAGCTGGGCAAAAATGTATTTGTCCACATCTTTGCACCACTGGCCGTCCCTGGTGGTCTTCTTGCTATGTGCTGCACTTTAGAGTTCGCAAAATATACATCGAGTAATCAATGCAACTAACCTGCAAATAAGGATAGTTTTGGAAACAAAGTGGTTGAAACAAAGGTTTTTACTTTTTCTCAATTAAATTATAGCCAGTAATGCATCATGTCCACCTGAATCCATCTATCCTCCACTTAAATGGAGAAACTGTTATCCGCATATGTCCTCCAACATAAAATCAGTACGTTAACAGTCGGAACAAAAACATCAGTCCAATAATTGACTCATTTTATAAAACCGGTGCCAATTGTGAACCAGGAGGTGATGACTGTGTATGAGGTAACACTTTGAAGTCTAATGAAACACCTCAACACCAACACGCTGTTTTTTTTTTTTTAATAGAGGTCGACTGCAGAGTGAGCCGAGCATTGAAAAGTTAGGAGCTGGAATCAGGCTGATATCAGTTTAATACCTAGCTGAACATCACATACACCACAGCAACGCAGGAGATGTTAAAAGAGTTTGGAGGCAGGACAATTATCATTTCTAATAATAATAAAAAAAAAAAAAAACATTTACAATAAACACATACACCCCTCATATAAACATCTGCAAACCTAAGAGAAATGCTGTTCTTTCTTTCAGTGCAGTTTTTTTTGTCCATTTCTTTCTTCTTTTTTTTTTAAATGCAAGCAGACAAACACTCATTCAGTATAAAACCATTCCTTCTGCACCAGAGAACATCAGTGTAGTAGTGGACTATTGGATGGGAATGTTTCACTTATTGTGGAGAAAAAAAAAAAAAAACTTTTAATAAAGTCTTCCACTCGGAGAGCTGAAATCATGCAGTGACCGCACTTAATATAGCATCCAGTAAAAGACTAGATCACACGACTGCAGCGCCGACTCTCGCTTCAGGCAACGGCTCCTATTCCTCCCGACTGGAGAGAGAGGGTGGATTCAGCCGATGTAAATGCGATGGAAGTCATTCGCCCCGAAGGCGGCGTTGCACTTGGGGCACTTCCTCTGCCGGGTGTCGTAGCGCGTCTTGACGCACTCGAAGCAGAACACGTGGAAGCATTTTGTCAGGACAGCATCCTTTACCCGGGAGTTGCAGCACGGGCACGTCAGCCGAGCCTGAGAGTGAAAAGGAGGAAGAGGAGGAGATGTTGTTTTAAACACAGAAGTCTTTCCGGTTCCCGGCTGAAGGGGATTAAAACGAAGCCACGCAGCAGCAGCTAGGCTTTGTTATTCTAGCTGACTCATAAATCTTGTAAACAAGACTTGTACGAATCATTCAGACTGGTCATAATTACATAAAGCTGCTGACTCATTTATGGACAAATGTTAGAAATAATCAGAGCACATCTTTGTCTTCAAAAATGTGGCTTTTTATTATGCAGTTCAGTTTCAGTTATTGTGAATCCAAAACAACAAAAGACACATTAAAAACTTTGGAAAATTAGCTTAAAAGCTATTCATCTGTTTTGTTCAAGGTCAAGGTTGTGTAAAAGGGACGTTTCCTGGTTTTTTGTGCCTCTTGAACGTACCTTGTACTCATTTATTTCTTCGTTCAGGATCTCATCCCCGTTGCTTATCTTCTCAGCCGGTTTCTTGGCCTTCTCAATCTTTCTCCTAAGCTTGGAGATGTCCTCCTGAAAAACATTAATGACTGTTAGGACAAAGAAAAATAACTCCATCTACAATATTTATTGTCATTGCAATGACCGATGATCATGATTCGCAAAATTAACCTGTAATGAGTGTCTTTTTTGAAAAGATTTTGTGACTAGTATTTTTTTAATCCACCACGAAAGGTTTTAACTAGATATTATATGGCTATACTAAACGTTATTGCTCAGCAGGGTTTAGCATTTAGGCTTTGGATAAATATGCCGACAAATCTCTAAGAATGGAGAACAATGACGTGTGTGTGTTGGAGCTTAAATAGTGAAGAATTTACAAAAACGTCTTCCCAATACAGCGATTTTACGTTAAAAACCTTAATACTCTATATGTGTCTAACCTGACACCATTCTACACAATGTCTTCACTCAGAGAAGTCACCAGTGATGATGATGATGATGATGTTTTCAAACCCTAAAAACAGATGGCATGCCTGGGAAGGTTACATTTATGCTTGAACTATATTTCCACTATTGGTTCCCCTGAGAGCGTCAGTAAAAGCTGTGTTTACATTTCAAAATCTGACTGCACCGCTTATGTCACCTGGTGCAGTCAAGCGGTTCATTTGATCACTTAGAGCAGCGTTCACAATGCTAAGGCTCAGCTAGAGGCAGAGTTAGAGTTATAGTCAGAGAGGGAGATTACTGTAATGTTTTAAAATACTTTTTATCCACATCCTGGACATTTTGTCTTCTGAATCTCATGTCAAATGCATGACGCTGTTTGCATATTTCCTCCTTGGAAACATCAACCGTCTCCATCCATCTCTTGCACCCAGCAGCACAGCCATCCTCATTAATACGTTTGTCTCTTCCTCATTGGATTACTGTCACTCACTTCCTCTCAAAAATCCCCCATAAGCTTCAGCTCGTACAGAACGCATCTGGCTTTGATCCTGTCCTTATTTCAATTTCATCTCAAAATTTATTTCTTTAAATTTCCATATTCTGTTGGACTTCATTATTTAGCAAACCAATAATTGTTTCTAGATGTTATTGTTCTTACACGGTGTTATTCTTTATCATATTTATTCATGTGGTTTTTTTGTTGTTGAGTGACTTGAAAGGTGCCTTCAAATAAAATGCTTTTATTGCCATTCAAACATGTATGCACCACAAAATATTGGGATTCATTTTACATCTATGCAGCCCATCCCAAACAGATACTCGATAAGATTCCTCCCAAATATAACAAACACGAGACAGAAACTTGTATGTCTTTCATATAGATTGAAGGAGTCGAAGTACAATGATTAAACTTTAGGCTTTATTCTTCAAACAACCTACAGTCACATCTCCTTTAAATCCACAATAGTAAAGGTATCACCATAAAGGCTTGATTTTATTTACTGTACCTCACTGCTTTATATAATTAATCTAACGTAACTCTGTGTTCATTTCTTTCTTCTTAAAAAAGATGCTGACAAACTGCCTGCAGATTAAGCCTCTATGTTCCTGTGTGTGTTGCTACCTGCGCCCGCCGGGCGTTGAAAGACTCCTTCTCTCTGGAGATGCTGTTCTCAACGACCTCCTCTCTGACCAGCTTCAGCTTCTGCTGGACCTGCTCCAGCTGAGCGCGCAGCTCCTCCGACAGCAGCGCCGACTCCTGAGCCTGCACGACCAACACAGGTGATTCAGCTAAAAAAAACTCGAGGGACTTTGACCTGGGCTGCGCTTTCGGATCCCAACCGTTTCAGTTTACTCCGCGGTTCCGATCGACGTGTTACCTTTCGCTTGTTCATGTCCAAAGCTTGTGTTCGAAGTCCCAGCTCTCTCTCCGCAGTGCTAATGGTCCCCTGCAGGAGGCGCTCCTTCTCCTCCAGCTTCCTGACTACCTGCAGCTGTGCATCTACCTGTCAGGCAGAACCATAACAAATAAGTCCAACTTAATTACATAACCTTCAGCAAACATCAAGTAAGCACCTGATTAAAAAGACCACAGGGAATCACTCCTGTGCCACAGTTAAAAACAAAGACTGTTTGGCACTAACAAGGCCTTGAATACCTGATTATAAAGGGTTTGATCCATATAAATAAACTTTTAATAAGTAAAAAGATCCCCTATGTTGGGTGTGAATTTTGAGCAGTTGCGTCATGTTTCACCTGGGTTTTTAAAGTTAGCAGTTGGTCGGCTAGCTCTTCCTTTTCCTCCTTCAGGAGCTTGTGGATCTGGTTGGACTTGATCCGCTCGCTCATCAGCTTGAAGTTGGCATCGTCCTTTTCTCGGAGCTGCTGCATGAGGCGGATATTCTGTTCCTGCATGTCCTCGAAGGCCTGGCCCGTCACGTCCATCTCGCTCAGCAGCGCGTCTTCCTCCTGAGGGGGGCGTTGCGGCGAGAAACGACATAAACAAAGAGAGAACGGGGGCAGGAGGTCAATGTCAACGACCCGGTGGAGCGCCGACCTGTTTGGCGATGGACAGCTTCTTGTTGAGGATGTCGATCTGTTCTTCGACTGAGCGGATCTTTCTCAGAGCTTCTTCGTCCGCCATTTTCTTGCCCTCCCTTCTCTCCCTCTCCTCCAGCTCCCGCAGCCTCTGCCGCAGCTCCTCTGCCTGAAACACACACCAGGCACATCGTTGCCATCACATTGTTTTTGCTAAACTAAACAGAGTACCCAGAGATGTTTTAATAGTTAGCAGCGTTATCCAGAGCTGATCACCTCTGACTTGGTCTTTTTCTCTGCAGCCATAAGCTGGACTTTGTCTCTCTGCTCCTTTGGTGCTGATCGGTACATGTCCAGCAGAAGCTTCATCTCTCTCTGGGACTCTTGGGCTTTCCTACAAAGTTACAGATACATTAAAAGATCCTCGTTTATTCAGTATGACACAGGATGGACGGTAAACGGTAATTTCCAAACGTACTTTAGTTCTGCTCGGACGATTTTCAGCTGCTCCATCTCTTTCCTCTTTGAGCCTCCGATCATCGCGAGCCGATCGCCGGCCGTCTCCTCCTGCTGGCTGCTGACGCCCGGCTTCTCCCTCTCCTCCTTCATCCCGCCGCTGCTGCTGCTGCTCCGGGTGGGCCTCTCTCTCTCCTTTTCCTTCTCCCGTTCTCTCTCCCTGTCTTTCTCCTCTTTCTTTATAAAGTCTTTCTCTTTCTTCTCTTCCTTCTCTTTTTTCTCCTCTTTTTCCTCCTCTTTCACGTTCACGTCCGGTTCAGTTCCAGGTTCTGTTTTCACTGAAATCCCTGCGGGGAGACGAAGGCCGATCCAAAGAATTATTCAAATCCCGCAGCATACGGGGATAAAGCGAAATTATTCCGATTGTAAACCTAAGTTGAGGTTATTCACCGGTGCTGCTGGGTGTGGAGGAGCCGTTGTCCGGCTCCGCTTTGACCGCGGGTTCTCCAGAAACGGCCGGGGTCGAAGGAGAGGTCATCTCATCCTTCACGTCCATCTCTGTGCTCGACTGCGACTGGAGGACGGCGCTGCCCTTTGAGGCACGGATCTACGCACCGAGCAGACATCTGTCAGTTTGGCCGCTCGGTTTCATTACCGCTCAACTCTTCGTCCCGTTCCACATACCTGGTGGAGCTCAGCTTGAGTCTCTCTCAGTCTCAGCTTGTACTTCACCACCTCTCCTTTCAGCTGCTGGTTGTGTGTCTGCAGCGTGCTTATAAGGTGACGCATCTCCCTGTTGATGGGACCTAAGAGAAAAGAAGTGATTTAGAAAAGACGAGAGAAACTGTTTAAAGCAAAGAAATCATTTGTTAATCCTGCACAACAAGCTCCTGTCCGACATTTAATTTCCACCCAAAAACAAATATAAATATGATCAGAAGATGAAATTATAGTATATTGTACCAGTTTGTAGCTACCAGCACACATTAACCCTTTAGCAACCGTTCGATCATCAGCTGTCTTTGAATGAGTCATTTAATAAAACTAGATAATTAAATCAAAAGGGTTTAAAGAAACCCCAATACATTATTGAGGCGTGCAGAGCGATGAGATCTGGCTCTTAAAACTCAAAATACATTTGCTGATGTTGATTACCTGCTTGCTCATTGGCGGCAAGAGTCTGTTCAAATTCAATGCGCAGCATCTCGTACTCCTTCTTGACCTGAGCCAACGTGTCCTCCAGCTGAAACACTTCGGTGCGGACCTTCCTCTGCAGAGCCACCTCGTCGTTCTGCGCGCAGCAGCAACGGCGGATGTTAACCGAAGATGAGACGGAGACGCGTTTAAACGCCGACTTGCACGCACGCAGCCATCTAACATACCTCCATGTGCTCCAGCTGTCTGAGGCGAGCCGTCCGGGTAGTGTTGAGGCGAGCCCGGGTTTCGTCTAGCTGGGCCTTGAGGGTCAGGGACTCGTTGTAGAGCACAGAAAACTGGGACTGGAGACAGCGATACTCTGAGGATTCTTTGACCAGGCCCTCAGCTCGACTCACGAGCTCCGTCTGGCAACAGAGAAAACTAATTAATAAACGAGAAGAAAAAAAAAATGAAACCAAGGTGCAGTGCCTTGCAAACTTTAAACCCTTCGGAACAAATAGAAAGGAGCTCTTTATAATCAGAGCATGATATCACGTCCCTCCTGGATAATTGATGTGGTCATTCAGTAGTAGAGGGCCTGTTAATCAGTGTCGGCTGCTCTGGTGTGAATGAAACCAGCAACAGCTCCACTAAAGGGGCAACAACGAGACGACCCCAAAAAGACAGGAATAGTTCTGCAGCTGGAGGCCGCAGATACATTTCCCCTCGTTTTCTGAACAGCTTTTCGGTAGTTGTGCAGTTGACCAGGGTCAGTGCCCTTACTGGTAACATGACACGATACCTGGACCCTACAGAGGCTGCTCAGGCAGTTCAGCTCCACCAGGATGGCGCATCAATGCGTGCCGTTGCCAGAAGGTTTGCTGGATGTCTCAGATCAGTCTCAAGAGCATTGGAGGGGATTCCTGGGGACAGGCAGTTACTCTGGGAGAGCTGGACAGGGCCATTAGAGGTCCTTAACCCATCAGCAGGACCAGTTTCTGCTCCTTGGTGCGAGGAGGGACGGGATGAGCACTGCCCGAGTCCAACAAAGTGATCCTGAGCTCATGCAGCAGATGTGAAAGGGTCTGGAGAACCTGTGGTGAACGTTATGCTGCCTGCAATATTGCTCAGCATGTTTGGTGTTGGTTCAGTGTTGGTCTAGACCCTCCGCTGGTGCAGGCTGTCCTGGTTTCCACCCGGTGGACGATAATGCCCGGCATCATGTGGCAAGAGTATGCAGTCAGCTTCTGGAGGATGAAGGAATTGATACCACTGACTGGCCTCCATGTTCCCCTGACCTAAATCCGACAGAGCCTTTCTGGGACCAGCCGACGCCACCAGGTTGCACCTTAGAATGTCCAGTAGTTCAGTGATGCTGGGGTCAGGATCTGGGAGGAGATACCTCAGGACACCATTTATCATCTCACAAGGAGCATGTCCTGACGTTGTGAGGCAAGCATACAAGCTCCTGGGGCCATGCAAACGACTTTCTCTCCGACTTTGGATTCAACCCTCTGTGGGTTGATCATTTTCATCAAATGATGTGGCCTTTTCTACTCAACATGTTGCACATTCCATTTCTGTATGGATATGCAACAGGATGTTTTTGTTTTCCACCAGAGATTTGATGTGTTTTCAAAGTGTTCCTTTAATTTTTTGAGCAGTACTATGAACAGATTTTACGATTTAGACCACCACAAAATAACGCAGCACTGTGAAGTGGAAGGAAAGCAATACATGGGTTTCACAATTTTATCGCAAACCCAAATCTAAAAAGTCTGCCATGTATTTGTGTTCACCCTCCTCCACTCCGATGCCCCTAAATAAAATCCATTGCAACCAATTCTCTTTTAATCTCAGTATAAATGCAGCTGTTTTTAAAGTAGTAGTAGTAATATCTTTATTGTCATTGAAACATACATTACAACGAAATTTGTTCTCTGCTTTTAACCCATCACCCTTGGGGAGCAGTGGGCTGCCATGTGCGGCGCCCGGGGAGCAATCTGGGGTTAAGGGTCTTGCTCAGGGACCCAGAGTGCAGGCGCTGGGGATCGAACCAGGTACTTGCATCCTTCTCTGAATGCAAGCGCGCTGCTCTAACCACTAGGCTAACACTCCCTAAACTCACATAGGTCTCTGCTAGAGAACATTAGCCAACAAACAGCGACAAGGAGACCAAGGAACACTGCAGACAGAGCAGGGACAAAGTTGTGAAGAAGTTTAAAGTGGAGTTAGGTTATAAAACAATATCTCCAGCTTTGAACATCTCACGGAGCATTTTTATTCCTACGATAAAACATGGTGGCAGCACCTTGCAGTAGGAATGCTTTTCTTTACCCTGGACAAGGGAGCTGGTCAGTGTTTGTGGGAAGATGGAGAAGCTAAATACAAAGCAACACTGGAAGAATAACTGTTAAAAGGTTGCAAAAGGCTTAAGGTGGGGGCGTCATATTCCTGCAGGATAACAACCCTAAACATACAGCCAGAGCTACAGCCATAGATAGAATTTAGATTAAAGCATATCAATGTGTTAGATTGTTCCAGTCAAAGTCTAGACCTAAATCTATGCAAGATTCCAAATCAAGACTTGAAAAACTGCTGTTTCCAGCTACGCTCCATCCAGTCTGACTGAGCTTGGGCTATTTTGCAAAGAATGGTGAAAAAAAAATCTCTCTCTGGGTGAACAAAGCTGAATGCAAATACACAAAATACAGATTTGTATTGGTAAAGAAGTAGTAATAAATAAAGATTCAACAATTTCCTTCCACTTCACAAGGTTTCCCTGCTTTCTGTCAGCCTATCCTAGTCAAATGCTGATAACACACCTTAAAGTTTTTGTTTTTAAAGTTCAAATATGAGTACTTTTGCAAGGCACCGCTGACTGGATAAAAACGCCCCCCAGCAAAGGTCCAATTAAGATCTTGAACAACACAGCAGTGCGCCTGTGAGCTTGTGTTGAGGCTGTCATTGCTTTTTGTCTACAGCAAAGTGGCTGAGGCTGGAATGCAGAACGGCGCTGCACGGGCGGAAGTACCTTCATGCTGTTGTTCTCCTGCTGGACGTTTTGCAGATCCTGCTGGAGCTTCTGCAGCTCAACCAGGCGATTTTCGGCGAGTTCCGTGTTCTCCTCCAACTCGCTGTTCATCTCCTCAAACTATTTAAATAAAATAAGACGTGAAGCGAGCCGAGAACTAAAAAAAAAAAAAAAAAACACAACAAAAAAAGAAAGCGGGAAAGAAATCCTACCTTTCTCTTGTTAATGGTGATGGTTCCACACACACTGCTGGCCTCGCCACACACTTTGTAGCCTTTGCTGTTCACCTGGACAGGACAGGTAATATTAACACAAACTGCAGCACACACACACGCGCACATCGTGATCCAATAAGTGGCAAACTCATCCTCACCCTCTCGAGTATTTCACTCAGGTGGGCATTCAGTCTGTTCTCTCGACGGCGGATCTTCTCCATGTCCCACTGGAGCTCCTCGATCCGAGCCTGCAGCTCGCTGACGCGCTGGTCCGCTTTGTTAGCCGCCCGGCCCAACGACCGGGACTGCAAAGGACAGGGAGAACAAATATTGATGAGGAGACATGGTACTCTCCTTACGAGAGGGGTTTCAAGCTCCAGTCCTCAAGGACCAGTGTTAGATAAGATAAGATAAGATAGGCTTTATTGATCTCACGTTGGAGAAATTCACTTGCCACATCGGCTCATAATAGAAGGTGCAAAAGTAGGAAAGGTGCATCAGTTATATACAGTGAATCTTCATATATACAGTGGATCAAAGAAAAAGAGAAAATAAGAATAAAAATACAAAAAGAAATAGGAATGGGCAGATGGTGTCTTATTTACATTCACGGTGATATACACACACACATATATATATACACACACACACACACATACATATATATATATATATATATATATATATATATATATATATATATATATATATACACACACATGTGTATTGACATATATTCAGGTGGTGATAGCAGCAGAAGTCACTTCTTCAGGATTATTGCACGGGTTATAGCACAGTGTATTAAATAGATTATTGCACATTAGTTATTGCAGTTGTGGTTACAGTTATAGTGCAGCATTGTATAATCTGATAGCAGCAGGAATGAATGACCTGCGGTAACGCTCCTTTTTACAGACAGGGTGTCTAAGTCTGTCACTAAAGGAGCTGCTCAGCTCCTTTAGTCTGGTGCAGGGGGTGGAAGGTGGTGTCCATGATGGATGTGAGCTTGGACAGCACCCTCCTCTCGGCCACTTCTAAATGTGACTTCTAAATGTGTTTATGTGCTTCAACAAACCTAAATGAAATCTGTTTATTTCCGTTTGTGCATTGATGCGTGCATGGAAATAATCTCGTAATTCCTTTGAAAGTAATGGCGGTTAAATTACCTACCTATGTGTTACATGTAAATCAGTCCGATGAAAAAGTAGGACTGGTGCTTTTCAGTTAGAGGGTAACTATTAAGAGGTGATTAGAGAGCCAAACTTCATACCTCGTTGGTCATGTGGCTGTGTTTCTGTTTGAGGTCCTCCGTCAGCTGTTGAAGCAGCTCGTTTTCCCGGCTCAGGAGGGAGTTTAGCTTGGCTGCGACCTGCTTCAGACCACCCTCTAAAATAAAACATATTTTTCAGATTAAGCTTCATTCTGTTGCAAAACGAAAACAAACCAAAACTTCTGCATGTTTCCCCTCACCAGTCCCTGAGTCAAGCTCTGCTTTCAGCTGGTCCAAGGTGCTCTTCAGGTTCTTGTAGATCTCCACCACACGATTGGCCTGCTTCTGACTGGACTCCACCCTCTCCTGGAGCTCGGCCTCCATCTCCTCGCTGGTGCTGCTCGCCAGTGTGGCCAAAAAGGAGTTTGTCGTCTCCCCTTGATGTCCTGCGTGAGAAACAAGGAGGGAAAAGGTTAGTCTGGTATTTGTTTATCATCGCCCCGCTGCGCCCTTTTCTATCCCTGCGCCAGATCCGTCACTACCTCTGTCTTTGGCCCGCTCCTGGTTCGAATCTCCATCGGGTTCTGGAGTTTCCGGCTTCAGGCTGCGTCCCTCGCCTGTTGGAGATTTCTCCGGTTCGCTGCTCGCTTGGTCATAGCGCCGGATGAGGAGCCGGATGTTCTCATCAAACTAAAAGGGGGCAAAGCTGTGTCAGATTTTAACTTGGAAGTAAAAGAAATGATAACGCAGGCTGAATTCTCACCTGGTTCCAGTATCTGTTCAGAATCAGCAAACTGGCATCGTCCGTGGCCTGTCGGGTCTCCAGTCTCTCAATTCGCTCTCGCAGCTCGTCCTCGATCACCTGAAAACCAATGAGCCAGAGGATGAAGCACAGCACAGTTTTTCTCTCTGTCTAGAGCTGTAAACATTCACAGAGGAATGACTGTACCTGTCTTTGATCGAGAGATTCTCCCAACTTTCGGTTCTTAGCTTGGAGAGCTTTTATATCTTGTTCCTCCTGAAAACAATCAGAACAAAAAATATAAATACAAACTTCAGAAATGTTTGACGGCTGTTATGAGCAGATGGAGATTAAAAAAAAAAGAGAGAATCACCGAGTTGGACACTCCTCCCAGTTTGATGACCGTCTCCACCGCGGTGCTCCCTCCGGCTCCGGCGCTCACACCGGGACCTCCGTCCTCTCCATCCCGCTCCCTCCGCTTCTCTGGGGGGGCACCGGAGAAAGAGGGCCCGCTGGGGTCAGCTGGACGCTTCTGCCCCGACATCGTCTTGCTCCTGCGACCAAAGCACAGAGTTACCGGAGGTTCAATGTTACAACGTGGTTTTATTTTGATCTTCTCAAACCAAATCCTCCACAGCGATAACAACCTAAATGCATCAGAATGATGCTGTTTAACACTCAGAGCCTGAACAGGCTGACTGAAACCCTCTCTGCACGTTAGCTAGCTGCTAACGGCAGCTGCAAAACAGACTCGGAAGAGATTTGAACCTGAACTGACGAGTTGCTGGGATCATTTGGTAACATGCTCTGTTTCAAACATTATAACCAAACCCTCACCGGCGTTAATGTTAACAGTTTACTGAGTAAATCTGTTAGGAAATGTTGATGTTGCCTCTCCTTGCCTCCCGGAAACGGAAGTGCTAACGTTCGAGACGGTTGGGGGCAGCCTTTACCTGTGAACGGTGTTCTGTCGCCCCCTACAGTATCGGAGGGCTTTCTAAACGCGTCCAAGACCATTTTCTGGATCGGTTTCCGAAACCATCATCCTTCAAACCAGTTCTTCAGAGACATTGTCTGTGATATGTTGTAAAGGACAAAAGGTTGACGTTTTGTCTATCTATCGAGTTCTTTGCAACTGACGACTGACCTAGCTAATCAGTCTCTCGTGGATTCATACTTTTCGTTTTTATATTTCTTTGGTGATACAGATTAAACTAATTATTTTTACCTTTGCTGAGAGTGGATATGTCATTTCATTTGCTAATAAATGATTATTTGCTAACAACGGAAGTGCTAATTTTAAGTGTCAATAAAAACATTTTTACCTTAAGAAAGGTAAAACTTCAACCGCTAATTATAATGTATATATTTAATTTATTAATTTATTTTGAGACTTCTTGGGTCACTTGTGGAGTATCACAGGGTTCAGTGCTTGGGCCAATTCTCTTTATTTATATGTGCTTCCGAGTAATGGCCTGTACTTGTATAGCGCTTTAACTAGTTTGACGACCCCAGAGCACTTTACACTACAATTCACCCATTAGTAGCTACAGCCGTCCTGGGGCAGACTGAGAGAGACGAGACAGACCTGTTATCGATATATACAGCAGAAATGGTTGCAATTATTTTTAGTTTACAGTGGGTGGAGGAGGTTAGACCAGATAGGGTGGTAATTTGTACAGATTCAAAAGCTGCAATAGAAAGTATTCACTCAGGAGGAAATAATAGGAAAGACCTTGTTTTAGAAATTTATCAGAATTTATTTAGGTTAGTTAGATATGGAATAGATGTTCAGTTCTGTTGGGTACCGGCACATGAAGGGGTGATAGGAAATGAAAAAGCAGACAAGCTAGCTAAAAAGGCTTTAGTAAAGCAGAATGTAGTTGAGATTACATTTGGGAAAGGGGAAGGGAAATCAATAATTAAAAAGAAAGAAACAGAAATGTGGCAAAAAATATGGGATGAAGATGAGAAAGGAAGAAGATTATATAGGATTCAAAAATCTGTAATAATTAAAAATTATGGAGAAAGAAGCAGAAGGGAAGAGATCATTTTTACTAGATTAAGAACTGGACACACATATCTGAATGAGTTTTTATATATATTAGGGAAGAGAAATGATGATATATGTGAGGGTTGTGGAGCAAAAGAAAATGTGGATCATGTTCTGATGAAATGCATTAAATATGCAACGGAAAGAGAGAGGATGAGGAAAGTAATTATGGAAAATGGGAGAGAATGGAGTATTAAAGGAATATTAGGGCGAGATGGAGATGGAGAGGAAATTATGGTCATTAATAAAGCATTGTTTTTATTTTTACATAACACAAAATTAAAAAATAGAATATAGTAGGTTGAGCCATAGAGTTACACACTCATGTACAGTAGGTGGCGGTATGCACCTATAAGTTGTTTGCAATCCGCCAATAAAAGGAAAGAAGAAGAAGAAGAAGAAGAGAGAGACGAGGCTGCCATACATCAGCGCCACCGGGCCCTCTGACCACCGCCAGCAAACAATTCCAGTGAAGAGTCTTGCCCACGGACACAACTCTCTCTCTCTCTCTCTCGCCGCAGGATGAACCCCCTAACTCCTGCACCACTGTCGCCCCACGGTGATAGGTAAAATTATCAGACAGCACGGGATTAATTTCCCCTGTTATGATGATGACACTCAACTATATATATATCCATAAATCTACAGGCATGTCTTAATGACATAAAAACCTGGATGTTTTCTTACATTTCTGCTTTTAAAATCTGACAAGACAGAGCCAGATCTGAGTCCAAAAGATGATAAAAATAAACTTCTTAATCAATCACCTAATCTGGATGGCATTAAATCGGCCCCTGGTAATAAAGTAAAAAACCTTGGTGTTATTTTTGACCAGGACATATCATTTAAATTCCTTATTGAACAGGTTTCTATGGTTTCCAATTTTCACCTCTGGAATATTGCAAAGATTAGAAATATTTTTTGTCCAGGAGTGATCCTGAAAAGCTAATCCAAGCATTTGTTCCTTCAAGGTTGGACTATTGTAATTCTTTACTATCAAGAAGTCCACAAAATACAGTTCAAACCCTTCAGCTGAACCAAAATGCTGCAGCAAGAGTTCTGATGAAAATCAACAAGAGGGATCATATTTCTTCTATTTTAGATTCCCTTCATTGGCTGTCTGTTAAATCAAGAATATAATTTTAAATTCTCCTTCTCACGTATAAAGCCCTTAATAATCAAGCTCCATCACCAGAGTTCTGATTACTCCATAGGTCCCTAACAGAGCACTTCGCTCTCAGACTGCAGGTCTGCTGGTGGTTCCTAGAGTCTCTAAAAGTAGAATGGGAGGCAGATCCTTTAGTTATCAGGCTCCTCTCCTGTGGAACCAACTCCCAGTTTTGGTCCGTGAGGCAGACACCCTGTCTACTTTTAAGACTAATCTTAAAACTTTTAACTCTATGTTCTCTCTGTCTTTATAGTAGGTACATCTGGTCTGGCGTACTATTAGCTGTGATACCATCCAGGGGGCCAGATCATGTAGCATCACCATATAACATTGAAATGATTCCTGGATTGTGTGTTTCTGTGCTCTTTTAGCCCCGTTTACACTACACCTAAAAACCGAGCCATGCCGAGACCAGTCCGAGCTTGGATCAGTTATCCAAGACAAGCCGACCCGTTTACACACAAAGCTTATCTCGGTTACTTGGTTGCTCCTCGCCCCCTAGTGGCGATCTGCGGTACTATCGCTCTCTGGGATTGAAGGCGGAAGCAGCAAAACAAAACAGCGCGGCGCCCGTAACATTCAGGAAGTTATGCTTGATATTGTGATATTTCGGTGTTTGCGGAGAGTCAGGGGAAGAAGGCAACCATTGGTGAATTTACTTGAGAAAGTTGGCTTTTTTGGGAAGTGGATGAGACAAACGAACGTCTAATAAGGATTTACAGACGCAGGAAATAACGACAGACGCTGAGGTTCATTGCGCTGCTAAGCAGATTCATGTCTGGAAACCGTGTGGCATGGTAAGGAAGCTAGTATTATTATGAATGTCTGAAATTTGTCTGAATGGAGTGTGAATCGGGACGTGCAGCCAGACTGCCGGAAAACCCGCGGACAGTCAGCTGACTGTAAGGGGATGACGCGGTCTGCTCATGCGCTCTTTATCAGAAAACTGAGCCAGAAATAAAACCAGGCCGAGACCTACTCAAGAGCTGGTCTGCAGTTAGCGCGGTCCGGTTATGTTTAGCGCGGTCCAGTTTAGTCTGCTGACCGTTTACACACAAGAGTTAACTCGGTTACCGAGCTCGGACTGGTCTCAGCTGGGTTAAAAAAGTGTAGTGTAAACGGGCCTTTTGTGTCCCTGCTCTGTCTTCTCTAACCCCCAGTTGATTGAGGTAAATGACCGTTCACACTGAGCTTGGTTCTGCTGGAGGTTTTCCTCCTGTTAAAGGGGAGTTTTCCTCTCCACCATCGCTATATGCATGCTCGGTATGATGGATTGCTGCAAAGCCATTGACGATGCAGACGACTGTCCACTGTGGCTCTACGCTCTTTCAGGAGGAGTGAATGCTGCTTGTCAAGACACAATGCAATCTGCTTTTTCGACCAATCTGTCTGCATAATTTTATTGAATTTGACTTTGTAAAGTGCTTCCATATGACATGTGTTGTCAATTGGCGCTATATAAATAAAATGGAAATGAATTGAATTGTGTTTAAATATTTTTTTTCATGCATACAAAGTAATAAAATACCAAATAAAATTAAAAGAAACCAAATGATAGCACTTCCTCAGTTCACCAGGGATCCATACTGGGACCGATTTTCTTTCTTCCTCTTGTGATAGCGATTAAACAATTTCTTGTTAGCTTGAGCAAGGGTTGCGATAACATCCACAAGTCTGCTTATTTGCAAACAATAAATGATTTCCTACAAACTGACTACATCAATTAAAATGCTGATTTTAAAGGATAATTTGTGCCATAGATTGTACATACGTAAAGTAAAAATGCCTTCTAAAATTAAAAGAAAAGGAAAAAAATACTTACAACTTGGTATTTATTTGTTTTTCTAACACAACTTTAATCCTTTAGTTCCCAGATGCACCCTTCAAATACATCTTAAACATGTTAGCAAACCAAACTTACACTTATCTGATGTTATTTTTTTAGCATAAAGTTGGGATTTATGTCACGTTCTGTTCTGGTTTATGTTTAAGGTATTTTGCCCTCCTTCCTTAGGTTCTCTGGTTGCTTTGAGTTTTGTCTTGTCTAGGTTCTTGTTTACTGTTAGTTTATCCTGTTTTGTCATCAGTTTTAGTCTTAACTTTATTTTCTGTTTTAGGTTTGTACTTCAGGGTTGTTTTGTTCTTTATTAGATCGTGTGTAGTTTGTTTCTGTCCACGTGTCTTGTCAGCTTTTTAGATTTGTCTGATCTGTTCTTGTTTTGAGCCTCAGCACTGATGTCTGGTCTAATTACTTATTCTGCACACCTGCCTAACTCCACCCCTGCTGCAATCACTTCTCACCGGTTTCACCTGCTTCCACCTCCATATAAACTGTTGAGACCAGACATCAGTGCCAGGTCGTGTTGTTGAGTTATGGGTGAGTCTCCTCCTGCAAGATTCTGTTTATGATTTGCTTTTGGATTTTTGACCCCCTTTGTCTCCAGTAACCTGAGCCTAGTGATGGTGAGATGAAGCCTCATGAGGCATTGAACCACTTGAGCCAACTGGTTCGAGAAAGGGTTCATTTCTTGATGCTTCATGTGCACACAAAACCACCTACTGGCCAGGTGTATAATCACAGCCAGCTGTATCTTAACACGTGTGATGCATTGAATTTTTGTCTATTATGACTCTTGGGAATGACTTCACAAAAGGTGTAGGACGAAATAATTTGTCTACATAAATTTTGTATACACATGTGTATAATAAAACATTGTTTGAATGTATTCTGTGTGTAATTATTCCCAAAATAGTAGTGTCATGATATGGCATGGTGTGTAATAATGTTTTTCTGTGACTCTAGAAAAATGGCATGGGCTTAATCAGGCAGAGGACAATGAAAGTGCTTGTGGAACTAGGGAGGGGGTAGTGAATAGGCTAATGCTTGTGTAACTTGGATGATTTCATGCATTTTTATTAAGAAACAATTTCTCCACAGTTTTTGGTTTCAAATGATTTCTCTTTTTTGATACTACTTCTCCAACCTTTGAAAAGACACGCTCACATGGCACAGATGATGCCGGGGTGCATAAATAAATAAGTGCAAGTATGTACAGATTGGGGTACTGTGACCGATTAGCCCAGTACTATACGGTCCCACATTTTCCCCTCAGCAGCAACACTGAAGCACACAGAGGTTCCCGCTGCGTCTTTACGCACGATCCAGCTGCTGATGTCTCCTCTCTTTTCAGCTCAATGCAATTCTAGACAGTAACAGTTTATAACCTATATCACCTTTCACAGCAACAGGTTTCTTATCTCAGTCGACCAGACAAATCTCTATTGCTCTCCTCAGTGCGCTCTGGGCGGTGAGGTGGGAGGATTTTACCCGATGGTGCGCTGCGTGCGAGGGATAAACGGGGGAAATGCATAAATAAAAACTGTAAATGGCTCCTATACAGTGATCATAGGAGCTGACCGGTCTGAGATCAACCTCCTGATGTTACCAGTTCTTTAAAATGACTCTTAAAAGTGCGCACCTAAATTACAAGTAACGTAATTTTGCGCACCTGAATTAAAGCGCAAGGCAGCAGCGCACCAAAGCGCCACGATTCTGTTTTGTTTAAAACAAAAGATCATGAAACACAGCCATAACTCTCCTAGTGACTTTAATTGGCACACTTTGCTACGGGTGTGAGGACATTAAACGTAGTGATTCACTTTTTGAATGGTGAACGGTGATAAAAGCCCCTGGGTTCGAGGGAAAGGAGGGGGGAGAGGAGCAAGCGCTGAGGCACAGAAATACGGTGCATGTAGTTAAAAAATGCAGAATAAATAAAAACAACTTATAAACAGACGTAGCGTTTTAAACTGCATCTGGTGAGCAGAACTGTCTTATGATCCAGAGTGCAGCCATCACTGGTTCTGAATGAAGGCAATATCTGGCAGCAGCTCTCTTCCCCCGCCCCCCTCCCCTCCTGCGTACGTAGTACAGGACCTTACCGGCTCAGTTTCACCGCTGGTTAAGACTAAAATTATTCATAACTCTGATCGCTCTTCCTGCTGCTCTGTTAACATGAACTGCAGCAGGAATTACTGATGGCCACAAGCTGTGAAAGAAGCTGAAACATCTCAGCAGAAGGCGGAGTTTTTATCGTCCGCTGCCCAGATGGGCGTTGGGATTTTTATGCGTGAAAAATGCCATGTTTGCGTGTGACCATGTGAAGTCAGTGACGGTCAATGCGTTGAGAGCACTGATCTCCTATCTATCTATCTCTCTCCTAAACTCTCCAAACACCAAACTAACTGTCTCAAACTAAATAACCACTATCCAAACTCTACTATCCAAACTATCAAAACTCTGTCCACTCTCTCAACTGACCGCAACTCGCCTACAACAACCCACATTTTGAATGGAGCCTGTGGGGTTTCTAAAGCTGTCAAACCCCGCGCCGAAATCTGAACCACTTCCCGAAGCAGTCACGTGGTACAGCCGGGCAGCGAGGCTTCGGACGTCATCGTTTTCGGCTCCTCCCCTAAATGAAGCAAGCCTCGATACGCGCTTTACGGAAACGCCCCCTCCATTACTCGACACACGCCTCGAAGCCTCGGCACATCACGTAACATCACTACCTGAGCCATCCTGATCTGTCTGTTCCTGCCCTGCCTACACAACTGGACCGTTTGTTTTTCTGCCATTTTTGTTACAACAGGGTTTTTTTGGATTTTGTCTCTGTTTTTGATTTCTGTTATTAAAATCCTTCTTTTTAAAGAAACCTCTGCTGGTCTGGCTGAATTCTGGGTCCACTGCCTCGATTCATGACAATTTAATAAATTACATGAAATATTTTTTTGCTTTTATTAAGGTAAAGATTCTATTTTTGATTTCTAAAAGCAGATCTTTAGAAGGTCATATTCTTCTTTGTGTCATAAGTGTCCAATACTCATTTAGTGCCCCCCTCCCCAAAAAAAAGTCATTGTACGGTGCAGGGATTGTATGACGCAGTACGTGATGAAATCTTTATGTTTTCGAAAGAGCCCCAGATAACAGTCTCTAGTTTACTAACCAGTTTATCTAAAGTCATTGTTTGTTATATTCACAGTTTAACCAAAGTCCAGAATTCTTCTAAGATCAGGCCATCAGAGCACATGACAACCCTGAAGGCATTTTGAGCCTCAGTGCCATGGATTCCTGAAATAATTCCCTGAGGATTTGAAAGTTTTTTTTTTTTAAGATATGTTGTAGCTGCTCTGCAGATTTACTTGTTCAACCTAATGATGACAACATTATTCTGTTTCTTTTTATTATAAATCCTAGATAATCTGTTATAACTCAAGAAACATGCCAGTTTGAGTGGCGAGGTGAGAATTTCCCACCACAAACCCACACACAACATGACGCTCTTTGTGGTGTTCGCTACAGAGAAGATTTACAACTTGTAGGGCTTTGGTAAACTGGATCAACAAAACATTCAAACCAGCAAGTCTCCCCTGCAATCTCTTTTAATTACCATCTTACTTACCCGCTGGGACAAGCAACATTCTTTGGATATGTTTTCAACACTTTCCAAAAAGTATGTGAAAAATAAAATCACACACAAAGGCTGAACTCTGAACTGCAATAAGAAAGTGGACATTGCACATGGTGCAGAGTCCAGGTTGTGTAAAAACTGTCTCATCAAGCCTGTCTGTGGGTGCAGAGGTCCCCATCTGCTGGGTTAAGAAGATGTCTGTACCATATAATAAACTTTATTTTTTATGTTTACATTTTTTTTATTAAATGTTTGGCAAATTGTACGAAGGAGACACAAGCTGGAACAGTAACCGAAATAATCAGCATTGCTTGTGCAGAACTATTCACCTCTAATAATAGCTTGAAGTAAATATGAGATAAAATAACCGCACCTGTTTCAGAGGTATGCAAAACAAGGACATAATATTTTTAAGGTAAACCAACATTTTATCCATGCATTTTGACTTTAAGGAAATCGTTTTTTTAGTGGTGAGATGACATCTGCGCGTCTGAACTGTTTTTTGTGCAATGATGAAAACAAAATGTGTTCAGCAGCTCTTGATAATACTCTTACTTGTCTTAACCAAAGTGCGGTTGAATCCTTAAAACACATCTACAACACACACATCTTTGCTTGTGGATGTCTACAACTCCCCCAGAAGGAACAAGAACCAAAACCTGAATTTCAACATTGCAGCCGCGCTCTGCTGTTACCTCTGCTGCAAAGCTAAGGAAGGAGGTGCCTCTCCCTAATCTCTGTTTGATTATTTCGCTCATGCAGACTTTGACTTTACACTCACACAATGGCCCCTTTCATGTTTTCCCCTCAAACTCCATCTCAGGACCTGCGATGAACTGCGAGGTCGGCAGACCCGGCAGATCACCATCATGGAGACCGCCTCTGTGGGTTTTGGCGGTGTCCAATTGCGCCTCCATGGTGACGCCCGCCTCCCCCGGCCCGCCCCCGGCCCGCCCTCCGCCACATCATGAGTACCTCCCCCCACCGCCTTCAACAGGAATAAATACAACTCTTCACCCACTTTCGGTCTTCTTCATCACCATCCCGATCAGCCCTGGGAGGAACAAGGAGGCCGTCTGTCACTTCAGCTGTCGTCGCAGTTTAGGAGAAAAAATTAAAACTCAAGTGAGATGCGTTTTGGTTTTGTCAAAATAGGAAACTTGATTGATTGTACAGAATTTGACTGATTTCTGCAGGATTGCTTCGTTGTGCGGGTTCGCATGTGGCTTTGCACACGTTTGCAAGCTGTAAATCACTACCATAGAACGGGTTTATTGTTGATTATGCCCATTGCTGATAAATACGAGGATTTAATTTTTCTTTCAAATAGCACTTTGCATCAATGTTTTTTCTGATTGGGTGGTGTATTAAAAGCCACGTCAAGTGCAAAAATACAGAATTTGTGCAAATACTGCCTATTGTTTTCCACTATACTCTTTGTTTTTGTTTCTTTTTTGCTCTGCATGTAAATTATGATCGAGATTTTAAATGTGAGTAACTTCTTATTGCATTCCCCTGCACAAAAAAAACTTTGGTAAACTTGTTGCAAAGTGAACTCTGAACCCATGGTGCACACCCAAAAGGGAGGACTTATCTGTTTTGAAGGCCAAAGTTTAACTCTGCATGCCAAATATTTAACTGGAGAGGTGTTGCAAGAGAACCAGGATGTGTAATAGCAGACGTTCAGGAAAAGCAAAACATTTTAAAGTTTTAACTTTAACACAATATTCTTGTTTGGTTCTGCAAGGATGACTCATCAGTTCCCAGGCCTGTCTCCGGCGCAGAAGAAGGAGCTCGCTGACATTGCGCAGAGGATAGTGGCCCCAGGAAAGGGAATCCTGGCGGCGGATGAATCCACAGGTTTGCCTCGGTCTTGGTTGTTATTTTGTTGTAAGGTGGGACTGCAAGTTGGTCATGTGTGACTAAAAGTATGGGCTCTCCCTTTAAGGCACCATGGCGAAGAGGCTGCAGAAAATCAACGTGGAGAACACGGAGGAGAACCGCCGCAGCTTCCGGGAGATCCTTTTCTCATCCGACCCCTCCATTGCCAACAGCATAGGTGGGGTCATTTTCTTCCATGAGACGCTCTACCAGAAGTCAGACAGTGGTAAACTCTTCCCCCAGGTCGTCAAGGAGAAAGGGATTGTTGTTGGCATCAAGGTGAGGAGATCTTCATGCAAACCTATAAGACATTTAATAAAACTGTTGACATCGTTAGATTCTACTTACCCTTGTTCACTTTATTGCCATAGGTAGACAAAGGCACAGCCGGTCTCAATGGAACAGATGGGGAAACCACCACCCAAGGTAGCTACCTTTAAAACATTTGGTTTTCTTTGCAAATTTCCCAAACACTATGCAGAGTGAGTCATTTTATGTTATCCAGGTCTCGATGGGCTCTCGGAGCGGTGTGCCCAGTACAAGAAGGACGGTTGTGACTTCGCCAAGTGGAGGTGCGTGCTCAAGATCTCGCACGGCTGCCCATCAGCTCTTGCCATTGCCGAGAACGCCAATGTCCTTGCCAGATATGCCAGCATATGCCAACAGGTTGGTGTCACAGTTTTAGGTGCAGCGACGGCCAACAGATGAAGAAAAGTCATTTGTTTTAACCTGATCTTCTCCAGAATGGCCTGGTGCCCATCGTGGAGCCAGAGATCCTCCCTGATGGCGACCACAACCTACAGCGGTGCCAATATGTTACAGAGAAGGTTTGTATGGTATAAGATATATGATCACTTTCCTAATTACAGGAGATCAGTGCGCACTCAACTATTTCATCTGTAGGTCCTGGCTGCTGTGTACAAGGCTCTGAATGACCACCACGTGTACCTGGAGGGCACCCTGCTGAAGCCCAACATGGTCACCGCTGGACACTCCTGCACTAAGAAATACACCCCCGAGGATGTCGCCTTGGCCACAGTTACCACCCTGAGGCGCACTGTACCCGCTGCTGTGCCCGGTAAGGCCCATGCAACTGCCTCCTCCCACATGGAATCTCCTTAAATTGGTGGATTAGGATTTATGAAGTGAGGTTCTGGTAGGTTAGAAGCAACAGATAACTCTTTCTCATTCAATATAAATCAGATTAATTGCTAGTGTAAAATGGGCCAAGACCAAGGTGGACATCTATCATCTTAAACTACCTCTCTAAATTCAAATAATCTGCAGCAGTTTATGTCAACAGCAATTTCGGTGCCTTTAAACTGTCATCATATCTACATTGGACGGTTATTTACACAGAAGAAAATGACTATTTTCACAGCATATGTAGTTAGGAGGAGGTGCTCCACCAAGGGCTTTCCTATAGGAAACAAGGAATGAGACCAGAACATGTATAACAAGTGTTTTTCTGTGATTGTACCTGTCTGATGTTAAAGTAAAGCAGTATAAAAATCTTTTTACTAGGTAAGTTGCACATAGGAAGATAATTGGTGGTACCCCACCTTCAACCTCCTTTTCTAATAATCAATGGCTTCTCTGTAAATATAACCACCCATCGCACACCTTAAAAAAAAAAAACAGTTACACAAATGGATAGTAAATAAAGAAATCAAGACGTTATGTTCTGATGGAAACTATTAAGTGTTTGTAACCTTATTTTAAAAACTGAACTGTGCCTTCAGGAAGCCCTCATACGTGTGTCCTCTGGCACCAATTACAGCCTCTTTTTCATGACCTTTCCAGGCATCTGTTTCCTTTCTGGAGGCCAGAGCGAGGAGGAGGCCTCCCTCAACCTGAACGCCATCAACCAAGTGCCCCTCCACCGCCCCTGGAAGCTGACCTTCTCTTACGGCCGTGCACTCCAGGCCTCTGCTCTTGCAGCCTGGCTGGGTAAAACTGCCAACAAGAAAGCTGCACAGGAGACTTTCTGCTCCAGGGCCAAGGTGAGTCTCACACACAGATTGGCAGGCATCACAGTTCCCACTTATAAATTAGCAAGTCTGGACTTTAAATATATCTTATCTCGAATTACTCAATTTAACACAGTTTGGTAAATTATTGATTCCTTAAAGCTTTTTGTCCGATCAGTGTTGCACTCCTATGACGCATGCAACTTGGCTGATCATTAACGCTTGTGTTTGACTTTGCCCTTCTCCTCTCTCCCATCAGATCAATGGCCTGGCCTCCAAAGGAGAGTACAAGCCCGCCAACACGGCTAGCCAGGCCGCCATGCAGTCCCTTTACACCGCCAGCTACGTCTATTAAATACTATGAACACTAAAAATGACAAATGGACCAAATGAAGATGTTCAGTTTCCCTGCATCACTAATAGTGAGAGAGGATTTCCACCATAATGTCGAGCAACCGTTTGCTAGCTTTATGAAATCAAGGGAAATAAACTAAAAATACCAAAAAATTTGACCTTTTGTCGTTCTTTTAAACTGCCCAAATTTTACAGCCACATAATTACTATTATTAAATATTATTACTATTATTATTGCATCTTTTTTAAAGGCTGGACGGCTGTTAGGGTAGCTACTGTCTAGTTTACATACTACAATACACAGGTGTTTACAGAAATCACGCACAGAGTTGCTGAAGACGTTCTCTTTATTTAATAAAGACAAACATTTATAACTCTGTATACTGATAAGTACAAAAGCTACATTTATTCAAGCAAGTTTTTGTGTTAATAACACAACACTATCTCTCAGTGCAGTTAAGGTAAATCACAGAATAAAAATGAAATAAGTTGATCAAAAACGTGTAGCTAATCAGTGTGAAAGCTGATATTTTGATTAAAGATGAAAAAAGAAGTTAATAGCAATCAGTAAACAATTGGCTAACCATACTCGATAACAGACATTTTTTATTGCTTTTGTTGAAAAAAAATTATTTTCTGGGCAATTAAGTGTATACACTGCATCCCAATAGTATTTACGTGTTTGTTGCAATGTTAGTACCATAACCCACTTTATTTCTTATTATCCGAGATAGGCCTGTGCAAAGCTATTAATAATTGTGATGTGGAAGGAACATGATACATGGTTTCCAAACTTTTTTTTTTTTTTACAAATACAAAATAAAAATGTGATACTCATTTGTAATCAGCCACCTCCATCCTTGCACCCCAAAATAAAATCAAGAACAGCCAACCTGCCTCAGAAGTAATCAAATTTTTAAATAGAGTCCATCTTGATGTAATTTAATCACAGTATGAATACAAACGTTCTGGTAAGGCTTCATGGTTTCTTACAGAACATTAGGGAAACAATATTATAACCTTTTAATATGGGGAAAAAAAGGAAAGAGTGCAACTGCAAACAAACCAAAACAAGGATGCCAATCTAAACTGACCGGACAGGCAATGAAAGCATTAACCCGTTAACCGTCAAAAGTCCATGGTAGATATGAAGTAGGTTCAGAAATCTTCAGGTTAAGTTAATGGGACAACTTTTAGTCAGGGAAGCTGGTGGTAAGATGGATGGAGCCAAATGCATGATAATCCTAAAGGAAACATGCAAAACTGGTAAGAAACATATCCCTAAAGACCTGCAGCTGCAACCTCAGTAAAAAGTGGAGCAGCACGGTGTTTAGTCTCAGGGAGACTGAACACAAACTTTACACATTTTAATTGTGAAGCCTTTCCTCTGTTTTCCTCAGCTACACACAAACAGCAAAACAGATGGTAGGACACAGGCACGCACGCACGGGCACACACACACACACACACACGCACACACACACACACACACACACACACACGCACACACACGCGCACACACACACACACACACACACACACACACACACACACACACACACACACACACACACACACACACACACACACACACACACACACACACACAGAAGTTTAGAATATAGATTACAAAAATGTTGCTAAACTTTCCACAGTGAAATATGTATAGTGTCTGGCGTAATTGATAAAAAAAGTAACGTCAAATCAACAGTGCTGGTTAGTGAATGTAGAATACTGCAGGTGAAAGTTGGTCCTAGTTTGCTGTTGCTTCACTCTGTGGACGCATCACAATGTGCTGGACAATGAGTTGCTATAAATAGAAAGCAAAAACAGCAATGAGTGACACATAACTACCAGACAACATTGTGATAGCTATGTTTTATTATTAACATTATGCTAGTTTTTTGTATCGGTTAATTTGTTTTCCATATTATTGTCTAATAAATGCGAGTTTAAGGTGTTACTTTGCCAAATTCTACAACATGGGAAAAGATAGTTTACCTCCCTGTAAATGGATTGTCAGTAAATTAAATTCCTCCGTTGAGCAAGGGGGGAGTGGAGTATGTTTTTACAAAATGTAGTTCATATCTAAAATGATTTAGACCCCTGGCAGATATAAACAGCCCTTTTGTGTTTATCATAGAAAATGTAGTACTTTTATCAATCCCACAATAAAAGAAATCCCTCTCACTAAATGAATTTTACATCTATTTGTGAAGTGAAAAAAACACAAATATTTTACTGATAAAAAGATGCATTACATTTTTATCATAGGTCACACAGGATCAGAAAATGGTGCATTCATATCATAGGTACTTACTGGTACTTAGTAAACTAATTACAAGCAAGTTGTATCCTTTTTTATATAAGAAAGTTTAATTGCACTACACCAAAAAGTCGCAGCATACAGTTCATTATTTTTCAAACTCCCATTGTCCGTCAGCATTATAGATGACAGACAATAGGTAAACTGTGACTGATTGGATAAAAAGTTCAGATAAATAAATAAAACTTGTTGATCTTTAAAAGATTGAACCACATGAGTAATACTGATAATCAAACAATTCACCAACAACAGTCAAATACAGGAATAACTCAGTGAGATGTAATTAGTCCTACACTTTAAATTGGGCTACAGTGAAAACATTTTAAACTCAATGCCAACTACTTTCTTTCACTAAAGAGTGTGTCAAAAAGAAAAAGCTTCTCTTTCTAAAGGTTTTAAACTGCTATAAGGCGAACTAGAGGTATAAAAATGTGTCTTGTTAAAGCTTTTTTATATAAACCCTGATTTGAGCCACATAACCTCTTCCACAGCCACACATAAACATTACAAGGGAGGCGTGAGATTTAGACATTGTATAAATAAGGTACAGTTAAGACCAAAATTGTTCATACCCCTTGCAGATCAGATAACCAAGAAGTTTGTTCAAAATTATTCTCAATAATCAATGGAAAAAAGTCTTTATTGGTATTACTGCAGTCACACCCTTCTTAAAAGCACTTGAGGTGGGGTGACTCATTTGCCATCACCTCAATCTTTAGCTTCCTCCACAGTTTCTCTGTCAGATTTAAATCTGGACTCTTTGCCTCTCCAAAGGGCTGGCATCACCATTCTGGCTAATATTCAGTCCGCAAAAAGTTGCCATCTTTTCTGAAACGTTACAATTAGCTCTTACTTAGTTACACCATTGATCTTCAGCATTAAAAGGTGGGAGGTGAATTGTAACTTTTAATTATTTTAGGTGACACAACATTCAAGAACGCAAGAATACCTGGGTCTTTGTGGATTTCAATGCTAAACGTGCAATGGTGCTCAAGAAGATGAGAAATGCAAACACACACAAGGAGGATCCAAACAATATGTATTCCACACAAGCAACCTGCACCTGCAGTAAAAAAAAGAGTTATACATTACAATATGTGGGTTTTATCCACACAGACAATAATGTGAACACAGACAACGGAAGAAGGGAGTAAATCTTAAAGCTCACATCATAGCTGTTCCTCCCACGCCAATTGTGTAAAAAGCTGTAATGCATTATGATGGATATCCGTATTCCAAAGGAGACTATAATTCCCAACATGGAGACCACATACATGGCCAGGCATGTGGTTACCTGTGCAACCAGATTATACAGTTTACAGAGTTTAATTAAGAAAGATTGTGTGGTCAGTGATGAAGTTTGGCAAAAAAAATGGAGTTAATGAGTGTAAGAAAAAGAAAAAAACAGCCACATTACCATGTTCTTGGATGGATGTAGCTCGGCGTAGATTGACAGGACTCCACATATGAAAAACTTAAAATACAAACATTGAAATTAATCAGATGATCCAATAATTTTCTGTTCAGATTCACTTATATAGTCACTTATCCAGTCATGTCCATGGCCACACCAGATGAAGATGTAACAGCTGCATTTGCACTGAACGGGTGAGTTGTGTCTGTTGTTCCCTGAGTTAGTGGATTTACAATTCACAGTGAGGAAATTTGTGCTTGGTCTCAACCAAATAAATTCAAATATCTGGCAAACTCTGATAATTAGGGGACTAATTGTTTTCTCTTATGATTATTTTTGAGGTATGGGGTATTGACAGGGTACTGTGGATGAGTCGGCAGCCTCAACCTACATAATTTAAGTGCATCAACCCGGAAGCTAATTGTGTGAGAAAACTGAATGTGAAAGTGGAGCTGTTCAATAACTGCTAATGTACCCCTATGAACATTTTCACTCGGAGTTGGTTTAGCCATGACACCAAATTTGTACTTTTTAATGCTGGCATTTCAATGAGACCACCTTAACAAATCTAATGCTTTCCTCAACAACATACTGTGAGGATCCATCCATCGAATAATATATATGTTATATATATAATAATATATATGTTTCAGCAACAAGACAATTGAAAGTGCTTTACATGATGAAAACATGAGAAAAGAAAACGTGAAAAAGTACATTCCAGTGGCATAATTATGCAAAGTAAAACACTGTTGGACTATAGAGCAAAATTAATCATGTTTCAGTTAATAGTTTAAACAGAACAGTAAAATTAACTCTAAAAATCTGAGTTTTAACTTTGATTTAAATTAACTTGAGCATTTTTGCAGTTTAACAAAAAGAAAGTTTTCCTTAAAAAAGTGCAACCTGTACACTATATAATTGCAGACTTATGAGTTTAGAAAACCCATTAGTTTATGATGGCACTTGTTTAACAAGGGATTATAAGGCTTTTGCCAAAAGCGCCACCTACTGGATCAAGAGTTTTTGTAAATCCTCAAAAGAAAAGAAAAAGATTTAACAATAAATATAAAAAAAATAGAGTAATGACAGTAACAGGTCTCGCTTGTGAATGAGAACTTCTTGTATAAATAAAGGTTTAATAATAATGTCCTGATGCATCTCAATAATCCAGGTAGAAAAATAAAAAAACTTGAATAATTCCTCTGGCGGGGTTCTTCTTTGTTGAAACGTTCTGTCAGATTAAAGAAGTCTCTTGGAGAAGAGAAGAAAAAAAGAAGAACCCGTGCAGAGGACTTTCTTATCTTTAATTTTTGTTTTATAATAATAATAATCTGCAGCCCTAGCTGGCACTATTTCTACAAACACTGTCTTGAAAATAAATAACTAGCTAAATACAAAAAAAAAACAAATGGGCCTAATTCTATCAAATAATATCATCAGTTACACATGAAACTAAGCCTGTCTTGTGCAACTGCAATGTATTGGTCCATTTGTCCACACATGGAGGTAATTGAAGTCTGTTTAACAATGGCAACACACTGGCTAAACCCTTAAACATTTCCAAACCTACATAGTGACAGAAAACAATGTGAGCTGTTGCTTTGACACACACACACACACACACACACACACACACACACACACACACACACACACACACACACACACACACACACACACACACGCACAAATGCACGTGCACATGCACACACGTCCTTTTTTTAAATACTGGGGACCTTGCCTTGACTTCCATTTATTTTTCAACCCATTCTATGGCCTAAACTTGATCCTAAAACTAAGCCTAGGAGCCTAGTGGTTAGAGCATTGTGCTTAGGTCCCAGAGGTTCTGAGTTCAACTCCCACAGACTGCCACTCTGGGTCCCTGAGCTCCCCAGGTGCCGCACAGTGGCAGCCCACTGGTCCCCAAGGGGATGGGTTAAATGCAGAAGTGAGATCAATAAAGTTCAATTATAATACCAGTAGATACCAAACCTAATGGACACATTAGTCCCCTAGCCTAGAAAAAACATTAGGACCAAAAAAAAGGTCCATAGGTTAAATCAAAGCCCTCACTTTACTAGTAAATTGTGCAAAAATGTTATCACTCAACTGCAAGTACAAACACACACATGCACACCAAATTTCAGTTGAATGCAACGTTAGACCGATTCAAAAGTAGACCACAATTTTTTTTATGGCAAAGCCTAACCGGTCGTTTCCCTCTATTTTATCTGTCTGTGTTAAGATAAATCTAACAACAGCGAAATAGCTGATTTCTTTAAATCAAATTTCTGGGAACAATTTAAGCTTACCAGAATACCTTGCCACAAGGGAACATATACTTTGAATGAGTTTATCGGGTAATCTGAACTATCAAAGGCCAGCACAAACCCCATCATGACCTCAGCACAGCCAAAGATCAGAACCACAATCTGAAAAATACAAAACCAAGATGCATTTAGTGTGTGCAGTGCCATCACAGTTGACAGCCAGCCTGTTTTTTTTAAACAATGAGATGAATTACCCCAAGAGTTCTAGGCTGTTTTTGGACAAAGCGGTGCAGAGGTTTGCTGGACATCAATAGTATGTTACTTGTCTTCTGATCTTCATCTTCCCCTGTTCGCTCCACCGTAGTTGACTCAATTTCCTCCATTGCTTTGCTGTTACACAACAGTGTTAGGCTGTGGGGGAAAAAGAACAAGAGTTTGCCGTGCCAGGGGTATGTAGTCTTCAGACAGTATGGAATGATTCTAAAGACAGGAAACAGACTTGTTGTAGGAGAGGGAAATCAGACACCCAGGTCACACAGAACAGTAAAATACAGCCACAAAAAGCATTAACTCTGATAGAAAACATGAAGCAACTCACCGAGATTTCGACGTAAGAAGAAGTGCATGAGAAAACAGGAATGGGATGTTGTTGGTCAGCAGAGGAAATCAAGAAATTTGAGAACTCTTCCTTTTTTCCCAGCAATGGGAGGAGCTAAATACCCTTTACTGATAAAGGGAGCCCGGCACAGTGAAACAGTGTGGGGGGACCACAACTATCAAGATTAAAACTGAATTAAATAGAGCAGTAAATGACAATAATACACAAATGACCAAATAATAAGCATTTATAGAAGAACATTTACTTTAATAATGTGTATTTACATTTTTTGTATTGATAAAACAAATAATATAAAACTGCTTTTTTCACAACACAGTTTAGTATTACAACTTAATGAGGATACCTACGATCTGTGACCAAAGTATGTATTCAAGACAAACACTCCCCATTAATTGCAGTAAATAATTTAAACTGGGGAAAAAAACATTCACAGAAAGAAAAAAAAGTGCCCAAATACTAAACCCATTTGTTAATTAAAACTAATTATGTTTCATGGTTGGTTGAGGGGAGAGAAAGACACCATTGCAGGATAGAAACAAGACAGAACAAAGTCAAAAACACAAGTTACTCGTACACATATATTACTATAACTATAAATTTACTTGCTTTCAAAATCCACAATTTGACCTAAAAGCAGTGGCTGTTTTTAATATGGGCAACATGACTCACTGCCCAGGGTGGCACTGACTGGGGTTGGGAAAATAAATTAATTAAAATGAGTAAATCAAAGGAAGAAAATTATATAAAAAAAAGGTTTTATTTTAGTTGTGCCCAAATGAATTTCTGTAGGTAATCCACATGTTAATTTTTTTTGAGCACTTTAATAAAAACATGGATGTATAACACACCTGGCTAATGGTGCTGAAGTTGATATCTTTGCGTTATGCTAAATTACAGAGCCACGCAGATTTTTGTAGCACTAGCCTTCATGGCGAGTTCTCTTACAAGAAATGTGCAGAGACAAGCATGAAGCATGACGACATGCATTGCAATGGAGCTTCCTGTTTGCATCTGCTCTTTATGCAACTTCTATTATACTCTAATAGAGCCTTCTTTGATGCTTCTCTGGTGTTGGGGCAAGTGTGAAAAGCCCCCAACAGGCTGACCAGATCTAGACAGAATTATTTTAGACTGATTACAGATTCTTTAAAACAGTCCTTTGAAGGCTGCAGAAAGAGGCCATACAACCAAGGTCTCAATTCATGGAAGAATGGCCACAAATGCTCACAATGGTCACTCACCCTAAACATACTGCTAGATTAGTTACAGAGTAGGTCAAGAACAACAGAGTCAGTGTTTTAGAGTGGCCACCATAAAATCCTGACCTTAGTCCCATAGAAAATGTAATGCTAGAGCAGAAAAGATGTGTGCTGTCAAGATTTGTTTTTGGATGAACCCGGACAGAGCACGCACACACAGAGCTAAAATAGAGAGTTTATTGTAAGAAAGATTAATAATGGCAGGTGGAACCTGGCCGGTGGAACCAGAGATGCAGGACTGAACTGGAGCAGAGGTGTAGATGTGTGCAGGAGCTGGCAAGCAGGACCAGAAACACGGCAGAGTGTACTTGGAGACCAGAGTACAGCAGCAGGATCCACAGCACGGTAGAGAGGGAACCAGAGCACAGTAGCAGAATCCACAGCACGGCAGAGAGGGAACCAGAGCACAGCAGCTTGGCAGGAAGAATGCTTGCTGGTCAGAGTCACAACAGGATTTATAGCTTGACTGGATGAATACTTGCTGGTCAGAGTTACAACAGGATTTATATCTTGGCTGGATGAATACTTGCTGGTCAGAGTCACAACAGGATTTATAGCTTGGCTGGATGAATTCTTGCTGGTTAGAGTTACAACAGGATTTATAGCATGGCTGGGTGAATTCTTGTGAGGGGGAGGAGGAGCTGAAAACTAACAGAAAATAAAGTCAAATCATAACTAAAACCCTAACAAGGAGGAAGAACTGAAAACTAATAGTAAACAAAAGCCAAGTCAAAACTAAACCCTGACATGTGCAAGCAAGGCGGCTTATAAACTGACCCGGTCACACCAGTACTGTCGGGACGACTGGGCCCAAATTGCAGCACCTTATTGTGAGAAGCGTTTGGAAGTCTACACAAAACATTTGAACCAAGTTGTTTCATTCCAAAGGCAATTCAACCGCTGAGGAAATGTATGCAAATTTCTGAATTTGAAACAAGTTTAATACAAAGTTATGTAAACTAATCACTTGTTTATTCTTCTGGCATTTTGAAAGTACAAATAGCTCTGGTTATCCTAAAGATTGGCAGTCTTTTTATGAGAATATATAATTTTTTTATGTGGTTATCGGTATTTTTACTGTACGAGACTGTAAACTATTTCACAAAACAGAATCACACAGATGGTAACATGAAGAAACCTGCCATGTTTTCTTTCGTGAATGAGTAATGTGAAACTGTGAGAAGGAAGTTTGGCGGGAAGAAAGGGGAAGAGTGAAATTCTGATGTATTTTTTTCACTAAGGGCTAACAGAATGAAAACCTGAAACTCTTGAAACAGGGTCATACAGCTGTAAGTAATACAGCATTTTTTTGTGAATTCTTTTGTTTTTTATTTTGCTGACACCAAACGATCTCAATGAGCAATGAAACAAAGATTTAAAAAATCTTTTTTAAACGTCTATGACTGCAGTTGGCTTGAAGATGCCACTTCACTGGAAGCTCAAAATCCTCGATGGTGCGCTTAAATCACAGTTCTGTCCAGTTCACCCTTATTACATCGCAACTCTAAATGCAAAGCGACTAGAAGGCTCTCTGAGAGTTTCTTCAGTTTATAAAGACATTTCTTTTTGCGTTTTTAGTGGAGATTTTTCCATTGGTGATTTATGTGAGTGCTCAAGAACATTTCACTTTTCTCTGCCAGTGAACTTAAACTGTATTTCACTGTTTTCTATAAACATATATTTCCGTCCGTCCGTCCGTCCGTTGTCTTCCGCTTATCCGGGGTCGGGTCGCGGGGGTAGCAGCTTCAGTAGGGAGGCCCAGACGTCCCTCTCCCCAGCCACTTGGGCCAGCTCCTCAGGAGGAATCCCAAGGCGTTCCCAGGCCAGCCGGGAGACATAGTCCCTCCAGCGTGTCCTGGGTCTTCCCCTGGGTCTCCTCCCGGTGGGACGTGCCCGGAACACCTCTCCAGGGAGGCGTCCAGGAGGCATCCTGACCAGATGCCCGAGCCACCTCAACTGGCTCCTCTCGACGTGGAGGAGCAGCGGCTCTACTCTGAGTCCTCCCCGGATGACTGAGCTCCTCACCCTATCTCTAAGGGAGAGCCCAGACACACTACGGAGAAAACTCATTTCAGCCGCTTGTATCCGGGATCTCGTTCTTTCGGTCACGACCCAAAGCTCGTGACCATAGATGAGGGTAGGAACGTAGATCGACCGGTAAATCGAGAGCTTCGCCTTTTGGCTCAGCTCTCTCTTCACCACAACGGTGACATATATTTCATGAAAAACAATGCAGCAGGAAAACACCAAATTGAAACAGAAAAATCTCCCACAGACAAAGTAGAATGTTTTTTGTATTTAATGCAAACATTAATCAAAGTAAAAAATGCTTTACTGATAAAAATGCACACACAGCACCAGGAAATGGTGTAATCTTATTGCAGAAACCCTGAAAATGTATTCGTGCAACGCTGAAAACTAACAGCATGCTAATCATCATTTTCAAATCACTGATAAAAAGTTTAAAAGCACGTGTCTGTATGCAAGCAAGCATGAAGAATGAAGAACAGTCAAACAAGTGGATTAGAAATGTAGAAGTGATCCTTATAAAAGCAACATGATTCAGCAGTAACTCAAATTATTAAAGACGTAAAAACATGGTTAATGCAATAATTGTACAATAATTTCTCTGGTACTTATTTTTTACTTTTACTCTTGGCATTTCTGATTAAGCTCATCCTTTGTTGCTTCAGAACTAAATTAAATTAGCATTTCCCCCATTACTGTTGTGTGTAACCATCTGTGTCTTTGTAATTGTCACGCCCAAATTTTCCCATTGTTAGACAATAAAGGAATTTCTTATCTTATCTAACATGGAAAATTAATAAACAACTCACCAGGTATAATCAATAAAGGTATGAATAACTCACTGTGAGATATGATCGGTCCTTGTACTTTAAATGTAGTTACGGTGAAAACATTTTAAACTGCACACCGGGTGTCGGCACTCACCGAGGAATAAAAAAAAGCTTTATTTTTAAAAGTTTTAAAACAGATATAAAGTTAACAAATCTGTCATTTTTCAGCATTTTATTCAAATTCGGTTTGCCTACCGGCGGAACCGCTCCACTGAGGACGCCATCTCCTCTGCTCTTCACCTGAGCCTGGCACACCTGGAGGAGAAGAACACGCACGTGCTGATGCTGTTCCTGGACTTCAGTTCAGTGTTTAACACCATCATCCCACAGCATCTGGTAGGAAAACTAGAACATCTGGGCTTCAGCACACCTCTTCGCAACTGGCTGCTGGACTTCCTCACCAACAGACCTCAGTCGGTCCGGGGTCGGACAGAACACCTCTAATGTCATCACCCTCAGCACGGGCTCCCCTCAGGGCTGCGTCCTGAGCCCCCTGCTGTTCACTCTGATGACACACGACTGTGTCCCCAGGTTCACCACCAATGACATCGTGAAGTTTGCGGATGACACAACGGTGGTGGGCCTGATCAGAGACGACAATGACCAGGACTACAGAAAGGAGGTTGAGCAGCTGGTGGGCTGGTGCAGAGACAACAGCCTGATCCTGAACGTGGAGAAGACGAAGGAGATCATCGTCGACTTCAGGAAGAACCGGCCTCACCACGCTCCACTGCTCATCAACAGCTCAGCTGTGGAGGTGGTCAGCAGCACCACGTTCCTGGGGGTGCACATCACAGACAACCTCACCTGGTCTGTGAACACCACGTCACTGGTGAAGAGGGCACAGAAGCGATTGTATTGCGGAGGATGAGGAGAGCCCACCTACCCCCGCCCATCCTCACGATCTTCTACAGAAGCATCATAGAGAGCATTCTGACAAGCTGTCTCTCTGTGTGGTGTGGAGGCTGCAGTGCCTCCGCCTGGAGGAACGTGAGGAGAGTGGTGAGGACAGCAGAAGGGATCATCGGGGCTCCTCTCCCCTCCATTAAGGACATTTCGTCCCAGCGCTATGTGTCCCGAGCCTGTAACATCATAACAGACCCCTCACACCCCCACCATGGACTGTTCTCCCTGCTACCTTCTGGGAAGAGGTTCTGCAGCATCCGCTGCAGGTCCACCAGGTTCTGCAAGAGATTTTTCCCTGTTGCCATCAGACTGTTGAACTGCTGAACTATAAACTGGACTCTGCACCACATTTCCACATTTGCATCACTGCATCTCTATCTAGCATTACAAATGCTGCCAAACTTTTAGTTTCTAAATGCATTTTTGCACAAATGCCTTTTTGCACCATCATTTCTGCATACAAATGGTTTAAATATTCTCCTGTACACTGTGATCGCACACTGTTTCTTTCTCCTGCATTGTTTACATTTCAATTGTTCACTTTTTAATCCCTGCTGCACTTTATACTGTAATTTACAAGCTGTATGCAACGAAATTTCGTTCTGTATGCACTCTGTACATACAAAATGACAAATAAAGTTGTCTAAGTCTAAGTCAAAGCTTGGCTAGAGAATCATAACCTCTTCCACAGGCACACAAACATCACAAGAGAAAAATATGGTTAATTAAGGTGCAGTTAAGCCCAAAATGATTCAAATCCTCGACAGATTTAAAGTTAAAATGATTTTTATCCAACTAAGAAGTTTGTATCTGATAGTAAATAAGGCAGAAATCTTTTGGTAAAAAAAAGGAATGTCAAATGACCAGGGAGATGGCTGTGCTGACTTTAGACTTTATAAAGTGGACCAACAAACAGCAGACGATGTGGCAGCACCCCAAATCATCACTGACTGTGGAAGCTTTACGCTGGACAGGCAACATGGATTCTGTGCCTCTCCACTCCTCCTGACTCTGGAACTCTGATTACCAAAATGCAAATTTTAACTTATATCAGAACAAATATCTTCAGATCACTGAGCAGTTCAGTCCTTTTTCTCCTTAGCCAAGGTAACATGTCTTTCTGATTCAGCAGTGGGAAACAGAAGGAATACTTTGTATTCGACGACCTGGAGAAATCCGTGTGGTGGCTCCTAAAGATTCAATTAAATTAAATTTTATTTATATAGTGTCAATTCACAACACATGTAATCCCAAGGCACTGTACAAAGTCAAATTCAATCAAATCATACAGACAGATTGGTCAAAAAGTTTCCTATCTAACCCAGCAGATTGCATCGAGTCTTGACAAGCAGCTTTCATTCCATCCCAAAACCTTTCTACAAGAAAAATAATTGGTTCTATGTAATACTCTGAGAAACTGATTTTGGGATTTTCATAAGATGTAAGCTTAACAAAAATAAATTATGAAAACGTGTCACCCTGGGAGGAATAAATGAAAAATGCCACATTTCACTTAAATTATTAAAATAAATAACCCTTTGGACAAAAAGGTATTGAGTTGCACTTACATGTCACACAATTCCAAACAAAGTTGTACTTACATTACATTACATATAAATACTGTACAAACCCATTGTAGGAAAATACAATTTCATAAAATACACTGTTTTACTGGTTTTATGACTTATGGTGTCCTGGCAGATTCAATGCTGCATACTTTGCTTGTCCCAGTTATAAAAGGACAAAGTTGGAAAGGTGAGCTCCACAGATAATTGCAGGCTAATTGCACTAGCCAGTATTTTATCAAAGGTCCTATAAATAATTATTTTGGATAGAATACATGTTTTTATCACTGCTCAGGATAATCAGTTTGGTTATTAACCAAAGCATGGCACTGACGTGCATATATGCACTTAAGGAAATAGCAAATCTGTACAGGGCCAAAAACTCATCTGTCTTTATGTGTTTTGTTGATGCTTCTAAAGCATTTGCTCGAGTGAACCACAGCAGTTTTTTTTTAAATAAATTAAAGGTGCATTGTACAAGTTTTGAGGTTTAATATCCATTTTCTTTCCCACATATGCCTTTACAATTGACTGATGTGTAAAATTAGTTATCTTCTATTTACCTCAGTTGGTTCTATAGGCCCCATTAGTCAGTCAGTCTATGAGAGAGAGATATGAGCCGAATCCTTTGGGCAAGCTTGTGTGTGAGATGCACTGCGCGCTCTCATTCAAACTGTTCAACTGCGGAGTCTCCGCTGCCACTGAGGCATTAGAGAACACTGACACAAAAGACCAGCAACAAGCTCTTCTCAGACCCCATCACAGACTCCACACAAGAGTAAAAAAAAAAATCTCTGGTGCAACGAAAAGGGCAAAATTGGACTCAGATCAGCAAAGAAACAAAACCAGAGTAAATATCAGGGCAGTTTTCATGCTATGGAGGGATCTCCGTTCTGCCCTGGGAATGAAAAGGAACCAGCAGTTGGCCCTGTTTTTGCTAAAAACATAAGATGCTGTGACAGAGATATTTTTACTTCTGACAAAATGTGTATCTGCTGCGTTGGGAGCGCTCATTCAGCAGAAATAGCTAAACCAGTTAACTCCGCCTGATTTCCAACCAACTACTTGATAACTCTTGATAACAATCCACAGAGTTCATGCACTGGCTCGCTCGTCTTTTTTCCGTGTTATTGGCGACTAGGGGGAACAGTGATTCCCTTTCCACTTCACTCTCACAGACAGTGGCCTCGTTCTGGTTGCAAACCCCGCTATGAAGTTTATACTTGCTTGCAGTCGTAGCGAAGGTTTCAGCCAGAGGGCGACCTCATTCTAGCTGCAAAGACAGCGGACAGTGGTCTCGCAGGCACCTCTGTCTGTGAGATTGACTGCAGAAGTGGAAAGGGAATCACGGCTCCCTCACGTACCTGAAGAACAAATGGTGCTTTCACAGGGAAGTCACCAACAGATAAAAAAGAAACGAAAAGAATGGCCAGTCCTACCCGTCCGTTATTGACCAACTAAAATAAATGATGTACTAAAATAAATTATGTTTATTCCCTAAAAAATTACTATTGACTCAATATGAAACATTTCCGTTCAAAATAAAATATTATTTCTATATAATATATAACAAAATAATCAGAAGACATTACACATCTAAAAAAACAAAAAAAAAACAAAAGATCAAAACTGTGAAATCCTAAGGGTTGCTTTTTTTCCTCTTCTCCCATGTGCGTGAACGACCCAGGTGTTATTTCAACGTCAGCAAAAATCCTGGAACTTGCACAATTCACCTTTAAAGAAACAGGGAGTTCCTGGATATATTGTGAGGATTCTCTCTTACTGGTACACTCATCAGAAGATGCAGATTAAATGGGGAAACAATGTTTCTACCCCCTTTGGTGTTAGTAACGGTGTTAGACAAGGTGGGATTTTAGCTTCAGTTTTATTCAATATATATAGGTTGATGGTCATCAGCATACATAAAACATCTTATGTATGCTGATGACCTGGTGGTCTTCAGTCCAAGTAGTGCTGGTTTACAGCACTTCCCCCTCTGGGGATGCCCAGAGGGGGAAGTGCTAGTCAGATGTTTGTTGCTGTGGGTATTTGTACTTTTAAAGAACTTTTAAGAAGGTTAATGAATACTTTTAGAGAATGATTGGATGATCCTGGTAACAGTATAATTTTAGCACTGACAGATCTGACTGAGTAGTTCTCGGTACTCATCCAGTCTGAGGAGGCACTGGCTAAAGAGTCTGTGTATGCACTGACAGTTTTTTTTCCTAAGGATATTTCATATTTTTGTGGTTAGTCTGTTTTTTTATGCAACTATGGACATGAAGTGTGTTAATAAAGATTTATTATTATGAAATTATTCATAATAATAATAATATTACATAGTGGAAATGTAAATGTAATTTTACCTTTACAATATGACAAATTGTGCAGCACTAAAAAGCAAGTGTATGCAATGCATTGCTTTTAAAAGATCTTAAAAAGCTACACTCAAAAATGAAGTGTGCCGGTCTGTTAGCAGTATGGAGATTGTAAAATGTAAAACAAGACAAAATTTAAGGATTTTCTCAGTGTCCTTTATCGTTTTGTCTCTTTATTTTATATCAAACGTCTGTCTTAGTGTGGGGTCGGGGTACCAGTAAAGATTTCCACCTGCAACACAAATGTTCACAATGATTTCTTGCAGTCCCTGAAGTCAACAAATCTAACAACGTTGAGATAAACACATAAAAGTTATAACATACTATTTTTAGGGGAGTATGTGCTGCTCCAAGAGGTAGGCTGCCCTTCGCCTCACCTCTCCTTCGCTATTGTACTGAATGGCTTCTAAAACTGAGAGTCCACCTTGCCTCACAAACTGCTCCGCTATCTGCATGAAACATGAATATTTAACCCAGATTAACGCTGTTACAGCAAAAAAGTAAAATAAAAAAATAAATAAAAATAAAATGAAATATATAAAAAATTGCCTTGCATACCTGTGGAGAGCCAACAATCATCATGAACAAGACCTCCAGACTCAGAGTCACCATGTCTTGGTTGGCCATCTTCAGGGTGGCAGTGATGGCCGACAGCAGTCCGAGCTCCGCCAGCCGGGTGCAGAACTCCTTTTTCTTGTGGGCAACATTAGCTAAAACTCTTAGGACCTAAATGAAACACAAGAGAATGTTACATGTTATACCTAAAGGAGGAAGCACAACAAATACCAGCGTTTGGCTTTAAGTTTCACTCACCATCGTATTAATGCCTTGAGAAAAGGGCAGAAGCTCCACCAGTCTCGGCACCAGGTTGAACGTTAGGAGAGCGGCGCAGGATTCAGTGCAGTGGGCTGGAACAGAGAGGTTTGGCACACTTAGATTAAACCGGACCAGCAGTGACAGAGTTTGATGCTTCTGATTAATTCCAAAGAACTGACGTAATCACTTGTTAGGATGATTTAAATGACATTTTAACAACATAGTAAGGGATCCAAAACATTCAGACATGAAAGGATAACCAGATAACCTTCCTCTCTTACACAGCAGCAACCTCTGCTCTTTTGGAGCTGCTTCGATCTTAGCAAATACGTTTTTTTTACTTAGTTTTTCTTGTACAGGTTTTCCATATTTTATCACATTACAACCACAACCTTTAATGTGTCTTATTAAGATTTTATATATATATATGAGCAAGGAAAATTATCACAAAAATATATATTTTTTAGAAAACAAACCAAACTTTGAAAAGTGTGGCTTGCATTGTATTCAACACCTCTGACTTTTTTTTCCTGAAAGAAAAGAAGTGTTTTCTGTAGGAAGTACTGTCATCGGACCTGACGATTCACGTATTAGTTCAGGTTTTAGACTTAGACTGGGCCATTCTAGCATGAATAGAGTGGCACAATAAAACCAGTAAGAATTATTAAAAGGTCCCTGGGTGCAATTGCAAATACACTTGGCAAATGATATGTTTGATGAATTGTAAGAACCTTTGCCGACCTTGACCGTGATGCCAAAGCACACAGACAGGGATGAGAACAGTCCAAGCTTAGACAAAAACAAGTGAGGAACAATCAGGGTAAATTGTAAATGATATTGTTGCAAGAATATTGCAAAGTCATATTTTCCTGATACATGCAGCCCAACACATGAACGAGTTTGATGGACACCATTGCATTGCAGCTCCTAGTTGCTGGTGAAGAAAAGTTTCTCCCCAGCATGACGCTGCCACCCCCATGTTTTCTACATTGGGGATGATATGTCCTGGTTAATGGGAGCTGTTTTGTGCTACGGCTAGTTCTCTTCTTCTGGTCAAACTGAGAACGGGACTTCCTGTGACAATGGATTTCTTCTTTCCGTGCTTTCATTAAGGTCAGATTTGTAGAGTGCACAACTAATAGTTGTCATGTCGACAGGTTCTTCCACATGACACGTGGATTCCCTACAGCTTATTTAGCTTTTTTCCACTGCATCTCTGATTAATGCTCTCCCATTCTGGCCTGCTAGTTTAGTTGGACGGCCACGTCCAGGTTTGCACTTTTTCCATTTATGATTCTTAGGTTTTATGTTCAGACATTCAAAAATAATCTATAGCCTATCTGTGGTTTAAGCTTCTCTACAACTGTATCTCTAACCTGTGAAAAGTATATTATTGTCAACGCGTGTTACCTTGGCGAAATTCCAAATTATCTGTTATTTTGCGTTATTCTATTATATAAAACCACAATACCATTGATTAAAGTTTAAGGTCGTAGTGTGACAATAAGTTAAAAACCTGTTAGCAGGATTAATACTTTTGCAAGGCACTTTAAGTCTAACAATAATGCTCTAAGAATATTGACATTTACAGCAGCGCCTCCATGTTCAGCAGTCTTGCTGATGTTTGCTGGTGTGACATGTAAACCCAATAGGTGTCCCTCCCAGATGCTGTTCACGTCTAACCTGACCCTAGTCAGATTGATATTGCTCCGCCTAGCTTCACTCACATCCATCTGGGACATCTCCCATAGAGAGTGATTTCTCCAACCAATTTTATTGTCCAGCCAATCAGGACGCAGGGCTGGAGTTTCATAGATGTGACGTAGTGGAGAAGCGACCGTGAGACTGTTTTGATAGCAATGGCGGCTCGCATCGAGGAAGCAAGCGGTAACATTGATGCTGCTATTTCTTCCGTGTTGTCCAATCTACCTAATATTGTTTCATTAAAAGAACATCAGAGAACGGCTCTGAAGGCTTTTGTTGGTGGAAACCATGTTTTCGCCCTTCTCCCGACCGGATTTGGCAAGTTTTGTTTTCCGGGGCGCGCCCGTGGCGGAGCGGTTAGCGCGAACCATGTTAGGAGGCCTTTAGTCCTCGATGCGGTCGGCCCGGGATCGACTCCGACCCGTGGCGCTTTGCCGCCTGTCTTCCCCCCTCTTCCTGTCAGCTCACTGTCAATAAAACGCGTGCCACTAGAGCCGCAAACACATTTAAAACAAAAAAAGTTTAGTTTTTTCCTGCGTCGCTCTCACAGCGTCACGGGTTGGCTTCGGTGTGAGTGGTTGAAATAGCACGTCGATAAAGATGACAGACAAGTGGCTTATCCAATCATATGCAAGGATTTTTGATAAGGCCCAGCCTTCTGAAACGCCATCCCTATGGATCAGTCCCAGATGGATGTGAGTGGAGCTAGGCGGAGCGAAATACATCTGGCTAGGGTCAGGTTAGTTCACGTCATGCAGGTACAAAAACGTAACTTATAGCCACAGTAGCTGAGTTTCCATCCCATTTCCATCCAATTCTTTTTTTCAGCCATGTTTCCATCTACTGGTTTATAGCGGACTATCCAGGCGACGCACAGCATAATGTCGTCATACATTGACTGTAATAAACAGGAAGTGGCAGTTACTAACTAGCACAGACCACAGATCAGTAATGGAGCGGGGCTTTAATGAATATGCTGATATTTTTTATTTTTCATGGGTGAGAAATGTCTCTTCGTCGGGCCAAACGTACCGGTTGTTGTTTCCAGACCTATTTTCGAGCGTTATGGGAAAATCTGGGAAGAAGCCGGCAGCAGAAACAGCTGATCAGTCATGTGAGCTAAGCGGTCGCTACGTCAGAACTGATTCGACAAATGTGTTTCCATCTCCTCTTTAGCGTATTTACATTTATCGAAAAAGTCAAAAACTGCCTCAAATGAGTGTAAAAAAATGTTTTATTTGAATTTTGCTGTTTCCATCAACCTTTGCTAAGGCGATATTTCAAAATGTGCATTGAAAAAGGTTGACGGAAATGCAACTACTGACTGAGATTGGAGATGAATCAAACCTGTGAGGTTGTTGAGGACCCAGGCCGCCTCTCGGGCCAAGGCCGGCAGGGGTTGCAGGAAGGCAAAGACAAGTTGACACAGTGGCGCCACGAGATGAACATCACCCAGCTGAGCGCTCAGAGCTTCAACAGGGCAGGACGGCAGGAGGTTTCCAACACACCTCAGTAGAGGACACACGAGCTACAGAGAACATTTTTTGACTCATCAGCTATAACGGCACAAAATTAGCAACATTTCAAAGTGGGGATAAAACAACAACTACTAATTACCCAAATTAATTCTTTACATCTTTTTCTTGGCTGATATTTGAAATAAAACAGGATGTTTTATAATCTAATCTGCCCTTTTAAACTAACAGCGATGTCTAGCTTGCATTGGGAAAGATTTCAAACCTTTCAAAATCATGTATAATATTGATGTATAGAAAACACGACAGAAGGTCAAAATTAAACACACGTTGAATTATCATTACTTTAATATTAAAAACAACCAGTGTAAAGTGACAAACTGAACATAAAAGCTTAAATCCAAGAATTTACATACCAGCTCTACACCTTGCTCAGTGTTTCCATCACCCACAGCTCCACCTAGTGACACTAATAAGGAACTGCATTTCCTCAGAGCCCCTTGTGCCAACAGCACTCTGTGATCCTCGGTGCTGCCGGTAAATGCAGGCGTATAGGTAGAAAACAAATATTATAAGCATGAAAGGTGCAAAGATAACAAACGGTGCTTCGTGGTATCACAAAGTTTTCACCTTGATGTGAGGGAGTGCAGACACCACGCGCACTCTACAGAAGGGGCCAGACCAAACTCGGGGTCCGGGGTCAGGACAGATAACAGCAGTGAAGGTAAGTCGGAGGCCAGGACCATCCTGCATGCAAACAGAAAAGTGTTTTAGAACAAACAGATGTGTATAAAGGTTTAAGGTATCTCTGATGTGTGGCTGAGAGCGCTGCCGTTCACAACGCAAGCTTGCCCCAGAGGACCCTGAAGCCACGAGCTTACTGACGGGATAACTTTCTGCGCCGCGTCTTTGGTCTGCAGAAGCTGAAAGAGGGCGAAGCCTGCAGCCTCCACCACAGCCAGGCTATGTCTCTGGTTCTGCGACGGCAAGTAGAAAAAGACGTATTCAATTACAGAACGCATACGCGTTTTAAGACCTTTAAATACCAAAAAGATTTACCTTCTTGATTTAATGGTCTGTATGTTCTACAAATCATGACACAGCGAGAGAACTGGTTTATTTATTTATTTTGCCAACTTTAAAATCCAAACACTGAATGCTTACTCTTTAAAGCTCACTTTAATTTGTAGTCGACACCTTCGTTCTGTTTATAACAATCCAGATTTAGGAGTCTCCAGGCCTTGTTTGGCACCTAAATCTCACCCCGTTTCAAAACTATAAACAAATCCAGTCTAAAACGTATCCGCGGGTTCTCCGCTCATGACGATTTAAATTTTGATTTAAATAAAATGAATTGTTATTGTCATTATCAACACTGATAGCCTACCTGCATACAGCTGGCCAGGGCTGGTATGATTCCCTGGGCCAGAAGCCTCTCTTTCACGGCCTCACTGTCTGGGCAGACATTACCCAGTGTGTACAGGCACAGCTCCTGGGCCGACATAAATGTGCACAAACTGCAAGTTAGAAACAGTCTCTGCAATAACACAAGGCCTCTAACAATTATGAACACGAGATGTTGGGCGAGCACCCACCGTAAACTTGGTGCTCTGGCCCGACAGGTACGTGAGCAGGTAGGGAGTGGCGGGCAGAAACGCGGACGCCACGCCGGCGTGGGGGGAGTGAGACAGCTCGTGGAGACAGCGAACAGCCAGCAGGCGGCGCCGCGCGTCGGAGCCGGTGAGGAGGCTGACCAGCAGGTGCATGCTGTTCTCCAGCCTGACGGCACACATTCAGACACACATTCAGACCCACGTCAGAGGTAAAACCGACTGAAGTCTGTTTTCATGGCGACAGGTGCTAAAACCCATACTTGATGAAGGTGAGTTGAGCTGATGGGCTACGCAGAGCTTTACTCAAGGCTCCTAAGTGGGCCTCTTTTTCTGTGCCGCTGTGCTGAAGCTGCTGGAGCAAGCGGACCACATCCTGGGGGAAAACGGAAATCAGCACATTCCTATATCGTCAAACTGGGGACAAGGCTCAGGAGACGTACCTGTTCTCCAGGTGTTATCTCCATAGAGTCCTGCTCTTCATCTTCATTAAGAAGGAGCCTCTTGCTAACAAGCTGGCTGTCTCGGCGGGCTTGTCTCAGCGCTGAAGCGGAAAGGACGATAAAAAACAAACAAACACAATGGTTTACAGCTCAGCAGTCTGCAAGAAGCCTGTCATAGTTTACAGCTTTTCAGATGCTCACTACTCTTTTAAAAACTGGAATAAAAAGTTTATTTCACAAAAAAAGAAAGCTTAATTTAGCAAATCTGTTAGTCAGTGATCTCACACCGGATTAACAGAATGTAACCATTTTCCACAGCCTCATTTTCCTGTCTGTACTTTTGTTCATTGTTGAAACTTGAATCTGTTTACAGACCGTGACTGTGAAGAGAGAGCACACCCTCTTCTTTTTCCAAGGATTTTATACATACATCAACAAGGTCATTATCTATTGAACAAAGTTCACCCAAAATGAAAAAGCTGCAAGTGAATCAACTAAGTACACTCCATAATTCAACAGCTTGCTGAACCACCCTTAGCAGCAATAACTTCAAGCAGTTGTCTTCTGAAAGACTTTTTCAGTTCAACACGGAGGAATTTTAGCCCAGCGTTTTTTCACTTTTGTTTGCGTTCGCTGACTTTTTACAGACAACCTCTGCACCGCCGGTCTTTGCCTGGGCCCTTGCAACACCTTGATTCCACTCTTGTGTATTTGCCGCTTTATTTGGGATTATTGTCCTGTTTATGGCCCAGTCTGTGAATAGTCTCAGCCATCAGACTAAAACCTTATTACAGAGTAATTGGGTATCCAGGAGGACTAATGACTGCGAGGTGTCAGGTCACGTGGCTGCAAAGCAAGCCCTAATCGTTGCTGATGTAATTTATTTATGTGCTGGTATACTTGGTGCGTTTTTTTACGGTGGCCAGGAAATGCAAACCAACAATACAAAACCTGAAACAGTTTTCACCAAACATTGCAATTTGTTTATTACCCAAAGGCAGATTTAGTTGCACTGAGATGAGTGAAAGCACTCACATGCTGAAAAAACTAAAAAGAACCCCCCAAATAGGCTACAGATTTTATTTAACAGCTTTTTTCAAATTATCTATCTATCTATCTATCTATCTATCTATCTATCTATCTATCTATCTATCTATCTATCTATCTATCAGCTCTGACATTAAAGAGAATTTGCAGCATTATAAACTATCTTAAACGCTTTCTATCTCTAAAGAACCCTTTCCCTTGCAGACTTTTGTTGCTTTACATTTGCAGTCGGATCTCGGAAATCCCGGCTTCTGATCGGAAAAAAACAACTGTAACAGCCGCTATAGTCGGGACGTTTGCTCCAGAAAGTCGGAGAAGTTTTTAAGGCCGATTGTCGGATCCAATATGGCAGCTCCTCGCATCAACAGTGAGCTGTGATGAAACATGTCTACACAGTTGTAAGACTGTGTCTAAAATCAATGTAGCGGCTGCGACTCTGAACCGAAACAAATTAAAATAAAATTCACATCAAAATGCAAATTAAAAGGGAAGCTTGCGGGTGGAAAGTACAACTTTAAAGGACGCTTAAAAGATTTACTAGGAACAAAACAACAGCTTTCCTGGCCATCAACATATTGGAATATTAACCTTTTGTTTATTTTGTTTTTATGCTGGAATCCCGACTTCTCCGATTGTGTTAAATGGAACGCTTTTTACTCGGGTTTACCCCATTCTCAACGTCTATTTTGGTTTTCCGAGGCAGCTTTACAGCCCTTCTCAGATCAATCAATCTCTATTTGTAGAATACTTTTCATACACAGTGAAGACGGCAGACAAATACAGGCTAAAGAAAGAAACAGGAGGTGAAACGCAATTGTGTTCATTATGATAATTATGATGAGCAACAACAGTCGCTTCTCCAGTAACAGCCCTGCTTATATCTTCCCCTGCTGGCATCGTGTTGACACATTAACAGGCTCCAGATCAGCAAACATCCCCTTATGAGGTGGTTCCACTATCTGCTGATGGTCAGTTTGTGAAGCACAGAGGCTGCTGCTTTCTTTTCAATGAAAGAAGTCGGGCTGTACTTAGTTTGTCCACGCATCCATGGTTGACAGCGAAGTAGTTTACCTCTTTCTTTCTCTCTCCTCCTCAGCCTGAGCTCCTCCTGGCTTCCAGCATGCCGACCCGCTTTATGGCAAACTTTCTTTAACCTCCACATTTCATAGGCAGTAGCATACAATTAAACATTTAAAAAAGCAAACTTTACATCAGATGCTCAGTTCATATCGGAGGTGAAGCCAGGCACTGTAACCAAGAGTATCGCAGGCGAATGCCATTCTTCTTCGTTGATATTTTTTGGAGGTTGGCAAACAACAAAATTGTCGCATTACCGCCACCTCCTGGTAAGGAGTGTGTACCAGAATGACTCACGGGAATTAAATTCTATTGTACAGCTGTGTTGTTTTTAGATAACGAAATATTGTCTGATAAATGTTATTTTTTGAATTACTTCTAAATAAATCAACTAAACATTACTTCGATTTGCATTTTGAATTAATCATTATCTCTCTTCCTCATATTTTTTTCACAGTGCAGCATAACGTGCTCTATTGTTTCCTCTATTCCACAGTATTCGCATTTACCATTACAATGTTTCCCTAAAATAAGAAGAGTACAATTGAACCCAGTATGCCCAAATCTGAGACAATAAATTACTGTTTCTTCCTTCCTTGTCCTTCCTGTTCTCATTTCTCCTGTCTTCGTTTGAATTCTATAAATCCGTCTTCTTTTCTTTCTCCCATTCCTTTTGTCCATAATTTTCTGTTTAATTAACCTTTTTATTTCTATTTTACTAAAATTAATAGCTAAATCTACTGATAAATTTAAATAAATACTTTAATATACTTCTAGTATTGTTCTATAAATCCCTGAATGGCTTAGCACTAAAAACGTCAGACTAGTTATCACTGTATCATCCCTCCAGACCTCAAAGACCAGGGTTTGATTCCCAGCCCTTGCAAACTATAGCTGGTAATAAAACACTTTTGTGAAAAGGCTTTGAAACTGAACTTCTTCAGTCGTCAATATCAAGCTCTGATTTCATAGACAATCAAATAGATTACTAGACCTGGATTCTGGTCTAGATTAACATTAAGGGTTAGGACACATCATGCAGAATCCAAATTTTTAGCTCTTAAATTCATTTTCCTGTGGACTTGGAGTCAACACATAGTTCTGCTGCTTTAAAATGCAAAGAAAAATAAGGCCCACAATGGCTACATTTAACAGAAAAAGGCTTAATGTAAACTTTTCCAGTTCTCAAATGTCAACTTTTCCAGTCCTGAAATGCCTACTCCAGCTTCCCAGTTGAGGAGGAAATCTTCTGGTGAAGCCTTTGATTTTGTAGGCAATGGTGGTATTGTGGAGAGCATAGCTGCATCCCAAGCAGTTGATCTTGGTTTGATTCCCAGCCATTGCCAGCTATAGTCGGAAATCTTGGGCTTCTTCTACTTTAAGGAGCAATGCATAATAACACATGCAGAAAACGCCTTGAAACAGTCCTTAATCTCTAGCTCTGAATTCAGACTATTCCTTCCCTTTTGTTGACCTGGATTTAGCCATTTCATGACTTTATTATAACATTAAAAGGGACATATGCAGAATCCATTTTATTAGCTCCCAAATACATTTTGTTGTGGACTTTCAATCAACACACACCTCTGTTGCTCTAAGGTAAATTTTTCTTGAAAGTCAGATCTTCCAATCCTCAAATGCCAACTCTGGCTTTCCAGTGTAAGATGACATTTCCTGGTAAATCTCTGTGGCAATGGTGGTATAGCGGTCATTATGTTTTGCCAAAGAGCTGACCTGGGCCTGATTCCCAGCCATTGTGTTATAACTGGTAGAAACTCATACAGTACTGCATAACCCAGACAGTCAGTCATGTATTACTGATGGGAATCTCAGCAGTCTGGTCAGATTAAAAAAAAAGTCAATGTAAGTTATTTTATTCACTTTGTTTAATGGACAATTTGCATCACAAACTGTGCCACTGGTTCTTATTTTTTTAAAAAAAAAAAAACAGTTATTTCACATATTTTCAATCCACTGAATATACGTATGTAGTGAAATTAAAGGTTGTATTTTTTTTAGCGAGACATTCTGCTACTGCAATAAAAGAAAGTGTAAAAACCCAGAAGTTGTGACACGCGATCCTGTCAGGTGGAAGAAAGCATGCGGCTAAGGTTGTTATTTATATTGAGAAGAAAATATTGAATTCTTATGAATGAAAGCTCCTATAAGAAAATCTGTTTTTTTTTCATTTCGGTCCTAGTTCTGGTATGTCTATCATTTCTGAGAGCAGAAATCACAATTCATAGTTTTTGATATGGTAGAACCAAATAAAGGATACTGTCCATATGTACTGTAGCAATTAAATGTTAAAACAATCAGCCATGCACATGTTCTACATGGTAAAACACTAGAGGGAAGACGAGTACAGTCTAATACAAAACTATGATGTTTATTTTGTATTACAAGCAGTCATGTGGTTGAAATGTTGCAATAAAATAATCTTTGTTGGAGAAAAATAAGCTTTTTAAAATACCCTAAACCCACAAAAAACAATCATAAAACTTTTCTTAAATACAAAGCTGGTAAAAATGTTTGCCTGATGTTTTCCCTCATCCACAAAATATTTGTGTTAAACAGAATACATCTGGACGAGTAAATTAATTAAAGTTCTTGAATCACGAAAAAAAGTGAACTCTGGGTTCAGGGAATTGATTTAGATGCTTCCCAGGTGAACTTCCAGACACTAACAGAGCATATGGAAAAAACACACATTTACTTCTTACAGAGTGCTTTAAAAAAGTATTTAAAAAAGTAAAAACTGTACCACAATTAAAATATCCATTGCTATTTACAGTTTTTCACGAGGAGCTTCTAACCGTGCAGTCCTGGTTAGACAGGGACAGAAATGGCGAGCGGCTTCGTCCTGAGCAGGGTGGAGGACTCGGGTCCTGTCAGGACTCTGCGCTCTTGGATTTTTTTTTCTGTGGAACAAGAGAAATTTCTGTTATGATTGAACAGCAATGGAATTGATCATTTGGGAGTTCATTAAACTGCTGATCCTGGGTGTGTTTGTACCTTTTTGTGGACGTCGACTGAGTTGGTTTGTGTTGCTGAGACATCTTGTGGAGAAATGTCAGCTTCCTCCGGGAACTCGTCTGTTTTTAATTTGTTTTTCTCTGAAATAAAGACGAGATATTGGTAACCAAACTCAGAGAAATTGCCTTTATTACATTAGGCTACTGACTCACTTTTCTTCTTCTTTTTAGCAGGAGTCGTGGTTTCCAGGCCGCACTCCGATGTCTCTAATGTAGATTTATTTTCAGTACAACCACCTTCATCGTTGAGGTTCTCTTCTTCAACTGTCCGCTCTAAATCGTTTTTATCGGACTTCTCGTTCTTGTGTTTTAGTTTCTTTTCTCGAGCCACTTCCTCTGGCGCTTCTTCACTGCCAACAGACTCTTTTTTCTTCTTCTTCTTCTTCTTCTTCTTCTCACTCATTTGCTCAGAATTTTCTTTATCATCAACATTTTGTTCAATTGGTAAATTTCCCTCCACATTTTTCTTCTCTTTCTTTTTCTTTGCCTTCTCTCCTTCAACATTTTGCTCGGATTTCTCATTGTCTCCAAGTTCATTTGTATTTATTATTTGCTCTGTATTTGCTTTTACATCATCATCTGTTTGTTCTGCATTCCCTTCAGTATTAACCATCCCTTTCTTCTCTTCCTTTTTTTCGTGTATTTGGGTGGAATTTTCCTTGCTACCGGTTTTCTCTTTTTTCTTCTTTTTCTTTTTCTGACCTATTTGCTCTGAATGTTGTTTTTCTATGATGTTTTGCTGAATGTTTGCTTCCTCTGCAGCAGTTACATCCTCTAAATTTCCCTCCGTATTGTTTTTCCCTTTCTTTTTCTTTGCTTTTTTATCCTGAGCATTTTGCTCGGAGTTCTTGTCGCTTCCAACTACATTTGCAGGTAGGTTTATTTCTCCAACTAGTTGCTCTGAATTTCCTTCATCGCCGGCCGCATTTTTCTTTGTCTTTTCACCTGCTTGAGCTAAATATTCCTCACTTCTGGTTTTCTCTTTTTCCTTCTTTTTTGCTTTCTTTTTCTGTAAACCTAACTCGGAAATGTTCTCATTGGTACCGTTGCTCTCTTCAATCTTTCCTACTTCATTCTCTGTCTTCGCATCTTCCTGCTCTGTGATTTCACTCCTTCTCTTCTGCTTCCTGTCATTTCCTGTTCCGTCACAATTTGTCTTCCCTTCTGTCTTGTCCTCCTTTTCTTTCTTTTTCTTCTTTTTCTTGGGCTCAGGTGCCACCTCTGTTTCATCTGTTTTATGGTCCTCGGCGTTCACAGGGACAGACATTTCTTGTAATTGTGTTGGTTTTTCAGGTGGGGGTATGGAGGTGTCCTCTACACTTTTTGTTCTTTTATTTGGGCTCTTCTTTGCCGTATTCTTCGTTGTTGGTGTCTGTGTCACAGCTTTCTCCTTGCCCTTTTCCTTCTGTCTAACCGTCTCACCATTTTGCTGGACAGGCGTGTCTGCTTTGGACAGAGGCTTGGCTCGCGGCTTTCTGACTCTCCTTTTATTAGGTTCAGGGGAGGCCAGAGCGTTGATGGTTTCCAACTTGGCTACGTCGGCCTCTGCAGAGACGTGGCAAACAGAAACTTGGCTGAAAGATCCAAATATCTATGGGAGTCACAGGTCACTTTAAACTTTTCATATTTTGCTGGGTTACATTCACAAACTTCAATGTCAATTTGGGAATTTTATGACACAAGATAAAGAGGTGCATAATTGGGAAGTATCAGGAAAATGATATACAGCATTAACTTAAAAAGAAAAGATAACCTGTTAACAGGACAAAAAATAGTCATACGCTTCCACCATTCTGGCCTTTATAGCATGGTGTGAAGAAGAAAGCATTAAAAAGTCCATTTTGCAGGTAGGAGCCATTTAGAAAAAGGTTTTCTGCTCAGACGATTCCAGAACTGAACTTTCAGGCCTACATGGTAAAAGTAGGCGAGAGAGGGCGATAACTGACACCCCAAAAGCACCATCTCCACTGTGAAACATGGTGGCGGCAGCATCATGCTCCCAGGATATCTACCTTTATCAGGGACAGGGAAGCTGGTCAGAGCTGATGGGAAAATGAATGGAGCTAAATATAAAACAATGCTGTCAAACGTTTTTCTGCGGGGCAAAAACTCCTAAGATACTTAGATCCAGTCAAGACCTAAAGCTAATCTGTGAGAAGACTTGAAAACTGATGTTCACATACTCTCCGTATCCAATGTCACTGAGTTTGAGCTATTTTGGAAAGAAAAAAACGGACAACAAATTTCTTCTCTAGACGTGTAAAGGTGGCAGAAACATATTCAGAAAAACCTGCAGTTGTAACTGAGGCAAGCCGTCCCTGTTAAGTGTTGAGGGGAGCTGAACGGACATATGGCACGCATCTGAGTTTTGTTCCTCCTGTTTCACAATTGTGTTACATTGAAGCTTGTTGTTGTGATGAGACACCACGTAAAAAAGTCCGAGCCGTATGAATACTTGTCAAATATTCATATTGCCTAAACAAACTCAACTTTACAAACCTGTGAACTGGTAAAGCAGTTTCTTCCACTTCTCTACGTCCAGACTGCTGTCAGAGTCTGAGCCATCACCCACAGCAGCTGCAGCTGTTTCTGTTGTGTTAAGCTTGGATTTCTTTGCTTTAGGTACACTTTGGCCTGCCTTTTCATCAGCTTTTTTCCTTTTTACTGGAACAGACTTAAAAAAAAGCAGAAAAAAAAAACCAGTGAAAAATAACTGGAAGTATTTAAGAAGCGCTACAAAAAGAAGAGGAAGGTACAGCAAGGTTTACCTTCTTTGGTGAAGACTGAGGCAAGCTGAGGTTTTTAATTGTCTTTTCTGTCTTCTTTTTGGGTGTGGCTGACTTGGCTGTAAATGACAAGCAGACAAAAAAATGTTAAAAAAGGATCTGAATACTTAGGGGTCAAATTCTCAACAATACATACAAACATACTCTTTTTTTTTGGACCCCATTTGGCAATCCCTAATTTATTATAATGGAGATATAGAACCAATGTACATATGGGGTTATTGTTTGATAAAACTGTTGTCACTGCACATTTTACAAAACAGGAACAGGAACACGGTTCAAACCAGAGAAAATAAATCTTTCTTTTTACAGATCAGAATGGTCTGATCATGAATCCTCATGGGTTACCAGTATGACAGAAAGATAAAATGATTGAGCATTGATGTTGCTTTTGTACTATGCGTCAAACACTGTCTACTAGGTGGAAAACATACCTAAATACATGGATAACCTGTCACGCTCACAATCGCATGTGGTGTCTTTTGACATCTATGGATTAAGGCTGCTCTCTGAACAGACAGTGAAGTGAACGGATCACTTGCAGCCCATGTGGGCTTTGGTAATTCTCTGTGTGAAGAATGTTATGTTGCGTGACACTTGACAGCTCTGGCTATGAAGTTTGATGCAGGAGTAGAGCAAAATGTGCTAAAATACAGGCCTTATTTAACAAGCCATCATTGAAGCGTACACAGCTCACCTGTCTCCCCCCCACGGATTGTACACAACAGAAAAGATTAAAAATTGTGCACAACCCCTCGCTAATCACATCAATATTCACTACTATTAGGGCTGAATGATAAAGAAAAAATGCATATGGATAAAACAGAAATAATATTAATCGGAATCGATAATTATCAAAAACTTCAAGGCATGTATTTAAAATGCCGCCCTGGCCACTTTGCGGTATTGCTTAGTGACCTATTTTTAGATAAAGAACACACAAACACTGAATTCAAATTCAACCCTTTGTTCAACCAAAATGGCAAGTTTAAAAGAGCCCCGTTTACACTACCCTTGTTAAACTTATCCAGGCCGAGCTCGGTCCGAGCTTGGATCAGTTAACCAAGCCGAGCTTGGTTCTGATGACCGTTTACAGATCACGCTATCTCGGTTCCTTGGTTCCTCGCCTCCTATTGACGATCTACGGTACTACTGCTCTCTGGGATTGAAGGAGGAAATCAAGTAAATAAAAATGGCAGCACCCGTAACATTCAAGAAGTTATGTTTGGTTATATTTCGTTGTTTGCGGAGAGTCAGGCGAAGACGGCAACTTTTGGTCAATTTACTTGATAGAGTCGGCTTTTGGGAAGTGGATGAGATATACGAACGTCTAATAAGGATTTACAGACGCAGGAAACAACGACAGACGCTGAGGCTCATCACGCTGCTAAGCAGAATCATCACTGGAAACCGTGTGTCACCGTAGGGAAGCTAGTATTTTTATGAATGTCAGAAATGTCAGCTGGCTGTCAGGAGATGACGCGGTCTGCTCGTGCGTTCTTTGTTATCTGAGAACCGGGCCAGAAAAAAACCAGGCCGAGCTCACCCATGGAACTAGGCTGCATTTAGCGCGGTCCGGTTGTGTCTGGCTCGGTTCAGTTCAGTTTGCGTTCCATTTACACTCGATAGTTATCTCGGTTACCGAGCTCGGACTGGTCTCGGCACGGTTAAAAAGGGGTAGAGTAAACGGGGTAAAAAAGAACATGTGCTCTCTGAACATTTTGAAGGGGGCGGAGCTTGGTGACGGAGTCTTCCTTTGTGATTGGCTGAGAGGATGTAACGACTGCAGTATTAACCGACATGATAGGCTAAAATACAAACGGAAGGAAAACTGATTGAACTTTCTACTGACCCTTTTCTTTCCTATCACACCACACATCTATTGATCGCTGTATGTTGTTATTGAATTATGGTCCGGCCCTAACTACTACCATTTCCAAAATTGTACAACCCTGTAAGAGAGCAATAGGAAGGCTTCACCTTTAGCAGAAGACTTTCCTTTTCCTGATTTGGAGCATTTCGCTGAGTTACGCCCTTTCTTTTTTGGGTGTCTGTCAGGAGAAAAAATAAGTTTTTGGCCATGTTTTTGAAGGCAAAAAAAAAAATAAATTAAATAAAATAACAACTTACAAAAACGCAGCAAATCATTGTTTATTTGATAAAAAATACTCACTTTAACCATGAGTTATAGATGTCCAATAAAGACACTGATGGGCCTGTCTCCCCCTGCAGGAAATTAAAGAAATTTAGGGCAGACATTTAAAATATTTCATACCTCAAAACAGTTCTCTGATATTTTTTGCTTTTGAAGGAAAAACAAAGATAAATCAATAATGTCTACATATTTTAATATTATAAACTGCCCGATGATCAAGTTTAGCTGCATTTAGAGTAAATATGCCACCTTTTAAATTGGCTTTACTTTAAGGGAGTTAAAAAAAAAAACCTGAAACAATTAAGAACAAGTACCAGTGGTTCTCATATATTTATTTGACCTTATGGGTCATAAAAGGACCAAGCTTGAACAGATTATGTCACAATATTTGAGTGATGGCCTTTTAAATGGCACATTGTTCTCAGTTTTGGTCTGAGCTCTGTCTGCTGCCATGAGCATCCTCAGTGGTAGAAATGTACGCCGCCGTGAACATTTCTGGGCATCCACAGTAGAGATTAATCAGTGAGGAAAAAATAAATAACTGTTTTAAACAAGATACAAAAACAGTGTTGAGAAATTTTTCTTTACATCTAACAAATCCGGTAAAATAAATAAAACTGAAGCTTTCTTTTTGTCTAGAAAATAATGTAAACACCCAGTAAAACAGACTTCCTGTTTTACTGGGTGATTAATATGTTAAATTTATTGATTGGCGGTTCGCATGGTAAAAAGATGTGGATCAAGGACATAATTAATGAAGGTCATATGGTAATACTGCCAGAAAACACTGGCTCTTGGGAGTTCATGGTGATATTATTTATTTTGACAAAAAAGCTACTTCACTCAGTTTGCAGATGGATAACTGCTTTTACAAAAAAAGAGGATTCAAAAGACCTATTATGAACTGATGCAAACAGATATCTATCTATCTATCTATCTATCTATCTATCTATCTATCTATCTATCTATCTATATATCTATCTATCAATGCAGTTTACCATTCTTTTTTTTGTAGTTCTTTAATTATGTTTGTGCGCATTACAAATTTCTTCCAAATGTCCAGATACAACCTTTTGTTAAGGCATGTCCAAACTCCAGCCTGGGGGCCATTTGTGGCCCCTGGACTGATTTTGTTTGGCCCCCCAACTGCATTCCAAGAAAGTTTTGGTCCTGCAAAATTATTACAGGTTAAGATCTTATAACGTAAAATGTTAGATAAAACACAAGGTGTTCATCTTTTAATAACCACACTTTTTGTATTCTCTTTAATCTCATACTAAATAGGATTATATGTATCTGAGGACTTTAACTCAAAAGCAAACATTTGTGCATAACAGAACCCCAGGAAAGCTGCTGGACCAGACTCTGTCTCTCCATCCACCCTGAAGCACTGTGCTGACCAGCTGTCTCCAGTGTTCACAGACATTTTTAACACCTCACTGGCGACATGTCACGTGCCAGCCTGCTTCAAATCCTCCACTATCATCCCTGTTCCCAAGAAGCCAAGGACCACAGGACTTAATGACTTTAGACCCGTCGCTCTGACCCCTGTGGTTATGAAGTCCTTTGAGCGCCTTGTGCTTTCACACCTGAAAGAAATCACTGATCCCCTCCTGGACCCCCTACAGTTTGCCTACAGAGCCAACAGATCTGCAGACGACGCTGTCAACCTGGCCCTCCACCACATCCTCCAGCACCTGGACACTGCAGGAACCTACGCCAGGATCCTGTTTGTGGATTTCAGCTCTGCCTTCAATACAATCATCCCAGCTCTGCTTCAGGAGAAGCTCTCCCAGCTGAATGTGCCCGACTCCACCTGCAGGTGGATTACAGACTTCCTGTCTGACAGGAAGCAGCACGTGAAGCTGGGAAAACATGACTCTGACTCACAGCTCATCAGCACTGGTTCCCCCCAGGGCTGTGTTCTTTCTCCTCTGCTCTTCTCCCTGTACACCAACAGCTGCACCTCCAGTCACCAGTCTGTCAAGCTCCTGAAGTTCGCGGACGACACCACTCTCATCGGACTTATCTCTGATGGTGACGAGTCCGCCTACAGGTGGGAGGCTGACCATCTGGTGACCTGGTGCAGGGAGAACAACCTGGAGCTCAACGTTGTAAAAACAGTGGAGATGGTTGTGGACTTCAGGAAGAACTCAGCTCCAACTACCCCCATCACTCTCTGTGACTCCACCATTGACACTGTGGAGTCTTTCCGCTTCCTGGGAACTATCATCTCCCAGGACCTAAAGTGGGAGGTGAACATCAACTCCCTATCCAAGAAAGCCCAGCAGAGGATGTACTTCCTGCGGCAGCTGAAGAAATTCAACCTGCCAAGGACAATGATGGTGCAGTTCTACTCCTCCATCATTGAGTCCATCTTCACCTCCTCCATCACCATCTGGTACGCTGGTGCCACCGCTAAGGACAAGGGCAGACTGCAGCGTGTCATCAGGTCTGCAGAGAAGGTGATTGGCTGCAATCTACCATCCCTCCAGGACCTGTACGCCTCCAGGACTCTGAGGCGTGCAGGGAAGATTGTGGCTGATCCCTCGCACCCCAGTCACAGACTATTTCAGACACTTCCCTCTGGCAGGAGGCTGCGGTCCATCAGGACCAAAACCTCACGCCACAAGAACAGCTTTTTCCCATCTGCTACCGGTCTTATGAACAAGGCCAAGAGCCGCCTATGACATTGTACACTGTCTCTCTCCCCCGTTCAGGACTACAAGCTTCTGCGTTACATTAACGCACAGTCCACTGAATGTATATTACTTCTGTATATATATATTGATTTTATTCAATTTTACTTTATTTTATTGTATTCTTATTTCTGTCTGCACCATCAACACCAAGTCAAATTCCTTGTATGTGCAAACCTACTTGGTGATTAAACTTGATTCTGATTCTGATTAAAACCTGTTTTGAATTCACATATTAAAATTAGCTAAATACAACAAGTGTTTTCAAAGAAATACTGGCATGAATCCTGTTCTTTATATTGCTAGACCAAAAAGATTTCAGTTTTTTTCAACAGAGCCTAAAATTATTTGCATAATGGGTGACCATATTTTAATAAAGCAAATAAGCAAAATCTTTTTTTTTTTCTTTTTTTACTTTGGATCTATAGTTATTTACACATCCCATTACTTCAGATAATCTGAAAAAAATATCATATTTTGGAGAGCTGGTAAAAAAAAAATCACAACATAATTTTAGGTTATTTTATATATTTATTTTTTTTAACTTTTTTTAAACGTTTTTATCCGGTCACAATTTTTTTGGCCCTCGAGTCCTTTTGACTTGACAATTTCAGCGCACCTGCCAAAAAGTTTGGACACCCCTGCTCCAGTCATAGCCTAATGTTGTGGCTATATTTAAAAACAGTTAAAGTGGCTTTTCCCCCCTAAATTTAACACAACAGCATTAAAACACAACATGGACATGTGTAATAACGCGGTTATAGGCCTACCAATCAAACACTAGCTGCTTGGTTTTCAGTTTTGAAGCGGTCTTTTCAGTCACAGTTTTACATTCTATTAATGTTACTGAAGCAAAATCACAGAAAGAGACTGACTTCCGGTGTCGTTGCATTGATCTGGAACATTTTTACAAATAGCTTCTGATGCGTGAAGGTATTTTTATCCAAATAACTATCTACGCTGAAGCAGCAGGAGTCTTAATAAGGTCTCAGGATGTTATCTGCAGAAGTTTTGTCACAATAAAGCATAAAAAGGCATCATGAACTCACTGATCACCTAATGATTCGTGCTTTTTGAAAGTTTGGCACATTTTTGCAAACTACAATGTTGCAAACTTCTAACCTAAGTGACTGAGTGTGTGTGTGTGTGTGTGTGTGGACTGTGTTGACCTGTGGGCTGTGCCTCAGGAGCTCCTCTGCAGCTGAAACGAAACCATGCTCCTTCAAATGGCGGTAGATCAGCTGGTTCAGGTCCAGCTGTGCTGCGTTCACAGACATGTTCGGGCCGAAGAGAAATGACCAAACTACAACTACAGAAACGACGATGGTGTGCTTAAAACTAGCCACATGGTGCACGGCGTCGTTTGAACTGAACCCCGCATGGTGAACTCTGCCGCAGGATGTATTTCTTTTCCCCTGCCGCGGTGCATCGCGGGAGATGTAGTTCATAGCGGTGCGAACGCCTTTCTCCTTCCAGTTTCCATCCTTTTAAAACACATGATGATGAAATGTATCTGGATATACATGCTTTACGGATTATCAAAAACACACCTTAAAGGGAAGCAAATTAGTTCGTAATTTTAGGTCAGAATTACTTTGTGCTTATTTCACATTCGATCAAACAGCTTTTGAAACACAGCATGTGATATTATTTGCCATGAAGTAAATGTGGACTGAAGTACACCGTTAATACTTCAGTCCACAGGACTGTATAGGTTTGGATCCACACGGTGGCACAGGTTTCCCAGTACATGCACCATTCTCTCTGGGTACTCCAGCTTTCCCCCCCCCACCACCCAAAAATATGCCGTTAGGCAGAGCTGAACCTGGACATTTGGGGGCCAAAACCACAATACGCTTTGAGGCCCCTGCTTTAGACAGTTAAAGATAGTGAAAAACAAACGACGTTAGCTATTGCATATCTTATGCACAACATGTTCCCTCAATGACCATTGTGTATCATCAGAGCTCTCAACTCTCACGCATTGACCGTGTGACACACGCATTTCACTGACTTCACACGCTCACACGCAACACATGGCATTTCACACGCAAACATGGAATTTCTCACGCATAAAAATCACTAAGCCCATCTGAGCTGCGGACGAGAAAACTCCGCCTTCTGCTGAGCTGTTTCGGCTTCTTTCACAGCTTGTGGCCATCCGTAATTCCTGCTGCAGTTCGTGTTAACAGAGCAGCAGGAAGAGTGATCAGAGTTATGAATAATTTTAGTCTTAACAGTGGTGAAAGCGAGCTGGTAAGGTCCTGTACCGCGTACACAGGAGGGGAGGGGGCGGGGGGAGAGCTGCTTGCTTGCTGCACGCAGGATCATAAACACAGTTCCGCTTTCCAGATGCAGTTTAAAACGCCACTCGGTCTGTTTATAAGTTTCATTTTTATTAATTCTGCATTTTTTAACTACATGCACCGTATTTCTGTGCCTCCGCGCTTGCTCACCCCCCCCCCTCCTTTTCCCTCGGAGCAGGTGCTTTTATCACCGTTCACTATTCAAAACGTGAATCATACGTTTAATTCCCTCACATCGGTAGCAACGTGTGCCAGTTAAAGTCAATAGGAGAGTTGCTCTTGTATTTTTAACAACATAGAATCAGTGGCGTTTCGGTGGGCGTGCTGCCTTGCGCTTTAATTCAGGTGCGCACTTTTAAGGGTCATTTTAAAGAACTTGTAACATCAGGGGCTTCATCTCAGATCTGTCAGTACTCCCGTTTCCTTTATAGGAGCCCTTTACAGCCTTTAGTTATGTATTTTCCCCACTTTTTATCCGTCGCACGCAGCGCACCAACAGGGGTAAAATCCGCCCACCTCACCAGAGCGCACTGACAAGAGCAATAGAGATCCGTCTGTTCAGCGCGGCGACTGACTGAGAAACCTGTCGCTGTGAAAGGTGATGATAATGGTTATAAACTGTAACAGTCTAGAAGCGCATTGAGCTGAAAAGAGGGAGACATCAGCAGCTGGATCGTGCGTAATGATGCAGCGGGAACCTCTGTGAGCTTCAGTGTTGCTGCTGAGGGGAAACTGCATGTTGACCATAAAGGCTTGATGAAATCACCAATCAGGTTATAGATCTACAATGATAAACAAACCCATAGATGAATGTGTAACAGTTTAATAATTCAGTCAATAACTTAAAACTACTTAATTTTATTTAGTATTATTTGAACAATTGTGTATTTTTTTATGTTTTAATCCATTAACAGAACAATAAAGCATTAATATGTCTCTTTCTCATTTTAACAAAAGTAATACATGTCTACTTCATTGTCTGGTGGGATAAAAATGAGATGGAGTTGACTCCACCACTCTTCCAGGGTCTGGTTAGCCCCGCCCCCAAACAAGCCCCGCCCCCAAATTAGCATAATCTCACTCTTAACTTTTGATAAAAGTTGAGAGGTCTGTGTATCATATTTAACTGTTAACTGAGCACACAAACGGAAAATGCTGTGTGGTAAATGAGGGCACAGCCTATGTTGTAAAGCGCCCTGAAAAGCCTGGTTGGCTGAAAAGGATCAGTCCATTTACTTTTTGGTCTGAGTATATAGACCAATTCACTGTTATTGTTTTGATTCTGGTTTTTCGCGCATGCGCACTTGACTGGTAGGCAAAAGGCGAACACAATGGCGGACGAAAACAAAGAAAATGACGAGTTCTCGACGTATTTTTGTTCTTTATATAACGTATCACAAGATCGTTATAAGAGTAAGTTGATGGTTGATGGTATCAGATTGCCAGACCCACACAGCAAAAGCCTGAAGGGATGGAGCGAGTCTGTGAAACGCTGGCCAAGTGTTCCGTACGGCGACATATACAGCTGCCTTATAAACACGGCAGGCCAGTACACACGAGAGAGCATGACATCACTTGACGGCTACAATTATTTCATATCGGGACATGTTCAGACATGTTTGTGTAACATGCTGGAGAAGGACACAACTGTGTGCCTTGTGAAAGCCAAGGTATCCCCATCCCAACGGGCCAACGACAAGCCACATGAGCCATGGGTGTGCCTGAACAAGAAGCAGGGATACATTATAGCTGCATATTGTACATGTAAAGCTGGGTAAGTGAACAAAAAATGTTTCCATATACTTATTCAATCTATATTTTTTTCCCTTACAATGTTTAAATGTGTTAACATGTAACCAAACATATATGATTTGGATGAAAAAAAATATCTTAGTTGGCGTTGGGCCGACACGTCCCTTAATTTGACACCATCTTGTTTTGACCGGTTAAAGGCCAGATTTCCAACTAATTAAGCAAAGTGAATGTTTGTACATGTAATAAAATTTATTCACTCCATTTTATTAACAGTGGAATATGTTCCATTTTGGTTTGGCTTTGCATGTATGTTTATTCTCTTTCCAGTTTGGGAGAGGCATGCAGTCACATTGCTGCTCTCTTGTTCAAAGTCGAAGCAGTGGGCAGATTCGGCCTCAACTAGGAATCAAAGACAAGCGTTGCCTGCGCCTGGAACAACTCTTACCGGAAAAAGGTATTGCAAAGGAACTTGCTCATGCAAATGTTACAATTCATTATTTGTTGTGTACCAGCAGTTAGGTATCAATATATTATTGAGTGTTAATCATAAATTTCCCTTATGTACACAATTATGAAGTTTACATGTTCGTTTTTTTAGCCTAATATTAGGTACATGTGAACATTACCCTGGCTCATTGAAGTATATTGTTCAATTTTGAGTGAACAGCATATACATGGCAGGATGCTGAAAATTACAATATATATTTTTATTTATTTATAGCTTGGTTCTCACAAATATGATTTTATTGGTTTCATTACAGGTCACAGCGTAGCGAATTGTGGACATTGATTTTACCAAACCGAAATATGGAAAGACCGCCAAGCGTAAGGTCAACAAACAGAGACGCATAGAAGTGGCTGGTCTGGACGAGTCGGAACAACATAGGGCCCTTGAAGCTCTCCGAAGAATCTGTCCACTGCTGGATGTCTTACGAAAGCGGAGTCGGACACGGACAGCGCCTCAGAAGATGAAGACCTGCCACCGGTAGGTTAAAAAAAACATTGTTCACAAAGGATTATTTTGGTTTACAATTTCTTTTGAATCCCCAGCGAATATTATTTATTACACGAGACTCAGTGTTAAGATAAAAAACAAAGTTGTTTTATCGGGTCGCAATCTTAACTGTTCAATATAAAACTGTGGTAGTAAGGTGCATAATTATTTACAACTGTATAACATTGATAATAAAGCATAAATTACGAGAACCATACTCGAGGTAAATTGTAAAGCGTTACTTTGAATGGTACTTGATAGTTATATCAATGTGTACATGTATTTTTGTATGTTTTCTTCACACCCATAAAACAATTTATTCATTAGTTTTTAAAGTATTTTGCATGTAATATGTTTCAGTTGCTGAGTTGATTCTGTGACACCGAGACAAAGGAATGTTCGGCTGATGATCAGGGGAGGATTAATGCACAGGCTGGTCTAGGCTGTAGCCTAGGGGCCCCACGCGTGCAAGGGCCCCGGATTGGCCAGGATATTTTTATTAATTTACATTTGCTCAAATAAAACATTGAAAAATAAGGCTGATTGGGTAGATGTGGGCCACATCTACCCAATCAGCTGGCCCAATGAACCCTGGCCATATCATGTGGCCAGGGTTCATATGGTCAAATTGGTCTTCAAATGATACGTCACTGGGTGCTACAGGACAGGAAAGCGGCAAGATGTCCGATAGAAAATAGGATAGTGGGGCACAAAAACGGAAAGCCCAACGGCTGAAAGAACACCGTGACCAAGATCTTCTAAAGAAAATCCCAAAATTGACTGGTTATTTCAAGGCGGCCGAATCTTCATCTAGTTGACCAAGTAAAGATCCACAGGCACAGGAGGACTGCCAGCTAACGGCTAGCATTGGCGCGGTTGAAACAACTGCATCCTCAGCTGTAGCTGCAGCTATCTCCAACGTTAATTATGGCAAAGAAGACACTTCCCACCTCCAAGAAGACCAAGACCATGCCTCACAACCAGGTGACCTGGACTCAGATAAGGAGTCGGAGACAGAGGGTCCGACACTTCAACCTGAAATACCGGTGTGCTGTGTTGCCACCACCAACACCCCGGGAATTAGCCGTGTCATCCCAGCCGCCACAAATCCCTCCATGACGCCCTCACCTCTTGCTGCCGAGAGGGGACAAGAGTCTACAGATCCCGCTACCTATAGCTCGGATCCTGCATGCTGGGATAAAATTGATGAGCATATGAGGACATACTGGGCTAAAATAGGACCTGAAACTTGTCAGAACAAAGACACAGATGTCTCCGCCTCAGAAAGACAACATAAACACCAAAAGAGGTACTTTTCCAAAACCCTGTTTAAAAGGAAGCTGGCAAATGGCGAAACTGTGCCAAGAGAATGGTTGCTTTATTCCCCTTCAAAGGGCACTGTTTTGTTTTGCATGTACATTATTTGGGGGCAGCGATCAGAAGTCTGCACTCACAGCAGGCTATAGCGACTGGAAAAATGCCGCCACACAGTTGGCTGAACACGAAGGATCAGAGAGTCACAGAAAGGCTATTACACACACAGACTAGCTCACGTTCATAATGCGATATGTGTCACCTGACGGCAGCGTCACGAAGAGTTTCTGCCAATTGAGAGTCATTCAGGAGAGTCACTTTGCCAGTCTGTTCTTGGTGTTTTACAAGAGATGGGCATTGATATCGATAACTGCAGAGGCCAGTGTTACGATAATCCAGCCAACATGTCCGGGATATACAGTGGCCTGCAAACGCGCATTAAACAGATTAACCCGTTGGTTGAGTGGGTACCGTGCGCCGCACACACACTCAATTTAGTGGGGCTGAACAGTGTTAACTGCTGCCTTGAGACGGAGGAATTTTTTAACTTTGTACAGACACTTTTTAATTTTTCCTCCAAATTCACATCCCGTTGGCAGACAATTAAAGCAGGTTTAGAGCCTAATGACAACCACAGGAAAGAGACTTTAAAAAGTCTTTCAGACACTAGATGGTCAGCACATGCGCAAGCAACAAAAGCAGTGCACCAGAATTATGCCAGAATTCAAGAGTCACTGCAAAAGTTAGGTGATGACTCAAACCAAACCCTTACTGCTAGGGATGAAGCCAGGACGCTCTATGTGAAAATGGAAAAACTAGAGAATGCCATTCTGTGTAACTTGTGGAACAACATACTGCAACGTTTTCACAAGACTAGTACTGCTCTACAGGCAGTTGAACTGGATTTATGTAATACTGTTAATTTGATCAGCTCATTGAGGGATTATGTGGCCAGCCTACGTGATGATTTCGACAACTTTGAGAGTGAAGCAAAAAACATGTCTCCAACTTTGTCCCAACACTACAAAGCGGACACACAGAGGCACAGAAAAAGGAAAAAACAAGCAGATGAATCTGATCAACCAGAGTTTGAGCGATCAGGCCGAGACATGTTCAAAGTCACTGTTTTTATTGCCGTCATAGATCGACTTGTCGCAGAACTGGATCGGAGGTATCTCTCCTACAAAGTTCCATCTATCTCCGTACAAGAACTTCGTACAGGAGCAGCTAATCTTCAGAAGAAATATGCTGGTGATCTGGAGGATGATTTTGTGGACGAAATTGTACAATTCAGAGAATTTATTAAAGAAAACGAAGACACCTCAGCAGGGGCGTGCATACATAGACACTAGGTGGTGCTAAAGCACTAGGAAGTTTGCCCTTTATCAACGAAAATGCCCTTTTGAAACTCGTTTTTTTTTTTTTTTTTTTTTTTATTAATATTCAGGGCAGTCAAAAGTAGCCGGTCAACGGCGGCAAATCGCCATCTATAGCAGCTCTTGCCGCCGCCTACATTTCCCCGATTATATAATGGAGCGATATTTGTGCCTTCTGGTTGAGCGCGGAGCAGACCCTGGACTGGAAGCCGTCTTCTTTTTTTTTTTTTTTTTACCTCGGAGTGGCCATCGATCTTTTAGTACTATCTTTGATGTGTCAATCATACAATTTAACAAATCAAATCAACGACTGAAGGCAACATGCTAGCCAATCACAGCTGGAGAGGGGCGGGACACAGAGTCATAGCCTTCAGTCGCCGCCGCAGTTCGGCTGTGGTGTGGTCACCGTTGGTGTCGGTAGAGCGGGATGGAAATTTGGTCTGATTACCAAACAATTACAAGAAGTGACAACAAAGCAGAGAGCGAGCTGGAAGGAGCGCTATTAATTTATGTTTGAAATGTCAGCACTGAAGTCTAAACTGGAGTAAACATTCACGCTAGGAGGGTTAGCTAGGACAGCTAGCAGGGTGAGCTAGACAGCTAGGAGCCCAAGGAGCAGAGTCAAGCACTAAAAATGCCAAACTGAAGAGACTTGAGTTACTTGCAGGTAGAAGGGAACTCTGCTTTGTTCTGCTCCTTGTTCTCATAGCTGCTGTAATTACAGAACCTGTTCTAGTCAGAATTGTTACTTTAGTCAGTGTTCAGCCTGACACCAGCGCTCATGTTTATTAGCGTGTAGCTTATGCTGGACTTTTGAGTTAAGACACAGCGCTACAGGTTACCCTATGTCACTGTTAGTCCAAAGGCCACATCTCAAACTCTCTCATGTTAAAAGCACAGAACTATTAAACACATAAGAACATGCCATTAGCACACAACTGAGCTGAAGCAAAGAAAAAAAACTGCGCATATGGGCTCCAAACAAAATGTACAATTAGACAACCAAATAACACACAAGATCTCTTTAATAATCAGGATATTTCACCCAGAAAAAATAATTTATAAATAGCTTCCCAACATGAGTTGTAAATCTACCTTAATATAAACTTAATTTCTCTCAGTATAGCTCAATTAAACATTTCTCTTACACGCAGTCATGAAATATTTTTAAGTAGAACTCAACCCCTCTTGGGCGTTTACATTGACCAAACACTTTATTAACCATTAGTCTTTTCTTGTTTTATTATAACAATCAATATTATTCATTATAACTATTATTCATTGATGATGTCAGATCGACAGATTCAACTTATTTAAAAAATAAATAATGACTATTTTGATATATTTTGTTAGTCATTCTTTCTAAAAGCCCAACAAATGTTATGAAAAGCTTCGGAAATTTTTTACAATCTGCCCATAAGCTATTTTTTTCCCAGCTCAATGTGTTCAAAAGCCTAATTGGTTGGAAACCTGCCTAATTTGGCAACACCGACTACGCTATTGCTATTTGTTCGTTACAGTAGTCACAGAGCCACTGTTCAGCCTGAAGTATATATGTATATAGATATATAGATATATATCTATATATAAGTGCACCCTCCTACCTGATAGTGTGTAGCCTGCTACTGTAAAAAAGTTTGACTGCCCTGAATATTATTAAGATTTTACTGAGGTCGGTTTTGAAATGATCTTTTGAAAACCTGAGCCATTAAAAACCACTGAAACAATGCCCCGAAATGAGCCACCTCCTTGCGCACGCTAAAAAGTGCCCTCCCACCCCCTCCTGAGCACCTGCCCCCTAAAATGTCTGTGCACGCCACAGCACCTCAGCAAGGTCACTTCTGCAACTTATAAGAGGACAGAAACTACAATCAGTGTTTCCAAACGTTGATATAGCCCTCCGACTGTTTATGACTTTGCCTGTAACCAAGCGCTCTTTTTCAAAACTGGGACTAGTTAAAAATAGACTGAGATCTACTATGGGCCAAAACAGACTGAATAACCTGTCTTTGATGTCAATAGAAAGTGACATTCTGCGCAAATTGGATTTTACCAGCCTCATTAAGGACATCTCTGTTAGAAAAACAAGGAAGAAAAACTTCTAAAAGTAGGAATATGATTGTTCTGCTGCTGATTATTGCTTGCTTTTATGTGCTGCTGCTGTTTATGGTATTTGTATGGCTTTATTTTATTGGAATATTATACAGCGTTTCGATTTGTCTCTATCAGGATGTTGTGATTTTGTCGCAGTTAAACAGAAGCTGCTGCAGGTGTTTTTGGCCTAACTGTTGGTTTAGAAAGGTAAAATATGTTACCAGCTTGCAGGTGTATTTTTCATGATTTTTTTAAGGGGCATTGCTGTTTATAGTAGGCTAATGTCTGAATGTGTTTTGGATTGTAGACTAAGAGAGTGTTGCACTTGAGGCGTGTAATTTAGGTGTACCCTTTTACACATGGCACTAAATAATTTATTTTCTGGTAAAGCAGCTTAGGAGGGGGCCACACAAAAAGTAGCCTAGGGGCCCCTGACCACCTTAATCCGCCACTGCTGATGATCTTCAAAACCGATGTGCTGACTTTCTGAAAGACTTCATAGTAAGTCAGGACCAGTGTGACAACCTGGAGAAAATGACGAGGATGCAGAGCCAGAGTTTACTGTGGCAGCGTCATCGTGAGGGAAGAATTATGGCCACGATAGCACACGACATAAGGACGTTGCAGGACACAACATCACAAGAAAGATTGGTTAATCGGGTGATGAACCGGTCACATATTGACTTGTCGAGCGTTGAAGCAGTGGCGTTTGGCAGGAAATATGAAGACCAAGCCAAGCAGCTGTACAGCGAGTGGATGAAAGACAGACATGAACAGGTTTTGGTTTGCGTGAAACGGGCCTGGCTATTGACCAACGGTTTCCCTTGTTTGCTGCCACTCCCAATGGCATTCGATCATGTGTATGTCATGGCAATGGACTCGTTGAAGTTAAATGTTCTTTCAAACATAAGGATCTGTTTGTGAAAGACATTCCTGAGGTTGACAGAACATTTTATTTAGAAAAAGACTCGCTTGTGTTAAAACAGAGCTACCGCTACTATACCCAAGTTCAATTTCAGATGTATGTTTGCAAAAAAATGTTCTGCGACTTTGTTGTGTTTACGCACAGAGGTGTTCATGTGTAAGCAATAAAGTATGATCATGCTTTTGTACAGGAGCTAGTTTCAAAATGTATGTCTTTTGCATTAGATGAACTTGTGCCAGTCATCATCCAGCAGAAGTTTACAAGTTGAGAAGCAAA